>CANXYC010020922.1:0-42393 GCA_948193065.1 Aleurites moluccanus | reverse complement strand
TTGTTTAAATGAAATTATTTTTTCATATTTAACAAAATAAAATAATTTTATTTTAATATACAAAAATATTTTTTAATCAAATATATAAAAAATAAGAAAATAAATTACTTTTAAAAATTAATTATTTAATTAAATAAAAATAATATAATTTATTTTGATTTTAAATTAAAATATATAATAAATAAATAAATAAAAATATAATGTATAAATATTATACATAAAATTATTTATATATATATTTTTAATATTCTAATTTTAATTAAATAAAAAAGTAAGAAAATATAATTAAATATATAAAAATAATTTTCAAATATATAAAATTAGAAAATAGATTAAATAATTAAAAATTAATTTTATTTGTTTTAATTTTAGAAAAGTATAGTTAAATAAAAATTAATTATTTCAATTTAATAAAAAGTAATTTTAAATTAAAAATAATATTTTTTTAATTTTAAATAAATAAAATAATTATTTTTTATTTAGTTATTAATTTATTATATTTTTTTATATTTTTAATTTAAAAAAAATACTTTTTTATAAATAAATAAAATTTTAGAGACTAAATTATAATTTGTCAATTACTTTTCAATCCTTGTGGGATCGAGGGAAAAAATTCAACGATTAAAAGGTCGGAATTATAGATTTTAATAATATTAGGGTTAAAATTATATCTCAAAAAATATTAAAAACTAATGTGCTCCTAAAATTAAACGGTATAATCAAAATTATATCTTACCCTTTTATTTTTCATAAAAAGATACGAGTGCAGGATCAAAATTTTATTCTATCTTTTTATTTTTCATAAAAAAAAATGCGAGTTAACAGGGACGGAAGGGAAGGTTAGTTATTGTCATCAAGATTTGCCAAAGGAAACAATTTTGAAAGATGTAGTCTCGTAGATTAGTAGTGTGCATGGGTGTTGATTATTTGGTTTGAATTCGATCATATTGTATTAAATGATTTGGTTTGATTTAATTTTTTAAATAATTTATATTTGATTTAAATTTTTTAATTTAAAAATAATTAAAATTATATAAAACAGTATAAATACATACCATAATTTAGATTCTACTTATTTATAATTTTAACAAATTATATATATAATTTTTTTACTTATCATAATGTTATTTTTTATATTTTTTTTATTTTATATGATGATTTAATCTATTCCTATTATTGTGACTCTCTTAGTATACCATATATTAATTAATTATAAAATATTTGACTGTAAATAAAGTTTTATCAAACTTGTATAAAAAAATAATAGTTTTTTTCTTTAATTTTAAAATGATATTTTATTTTTATATCAAAATATTTAAAAAATTATTTAATTTTTTTTAAATTTTAAAATACCAATATAAATAAATTTTAAATGAATACAAATATTTTTTTATATTTTATAGTTAACGGAGGAATTGAGCTTTTGCCTTTTATTTTTTTAATGCAATTGATGAAACTGTTTTATAAATTACAATTTGATTTAAAATATATATATTTTTTTTATCGAATCAAATCAAATAGTACATTTCCTGTAAGAGTGAATTAGTGACGTGGAACGCAACATGAATTCTCCGTCTCTCTTTACCCAAAAAAAAAAAGGAAAAAATAAAAGAAAAAAGTATAGTTGAAAGAAAGTGCCCGTGCCCTTATTAGATCTTTATATATATATATATATATATATATATATATATATATTAACATTGAAAAAAAAGAATCAATCGTAATTTTAATATTTAAGAAATATATATTTAATATTAGATTATAATTCAATGGACATATCTTTATATATTTTAATTTTATTTTGACATTTAATTCGATGCGCATATCTTTATATTTTTTCTTTTATATGTTAGTGTTTAATTAATAATAAAATTGAGAAAGGTGATATTCAAATTATTCAAAATATAATTTATAAAACATATATATGAAATAATAAAAAAACAAATATAAAAAATACATTAAATATAATATATATAAATATATTTATAATATAAAATTGATTTTCATTATAAAAATATTAAAAATTATATTCATATTTTATATTAAGCAAATAATAGTTATACATTCATTGAGGTGGGAAGGGTATTCCTCCCGATATATCTATTTGGTAATTGATAGTTATTAGCTATTACATAGCTATTAAGGGACTGTTTGGTTGGTCAATTAAACAGTTTTAATTGCAGATTGTTAATATGCGCGTCGCCAATTGAGAAAATTTGTAATATTTGATTGGCCAACTAAAAACTCCGATTATAGTAAAATTTTTCTTTAATCGGCAAATTTCATAAACAGTTATAAGCTGCTTTTAGCGATTGACGATTTGGCAATTGCACTTTTATACTAATTGCACATTTAGCTATCGCTCTACCAAACACCCCCTAAATAATCAAATAGTAGTTTTTTTTAAAAATTATAATTTAAATTTAATAAAAAAACTTTTTTTTAAATAAAAATATTTAATTATTCTTTAAAAATAATATTTAAATAATATATATATATATATATATTATTTTTATTGGCATTAAATATATTAACACATAATAACTAATAATAATTTTACCAAACACTTGAAAAAATTAATTATTAGATAACAATTATCAGCTATTAACTATTAGTCATCAATTAACAATTATTAATAACAGCTAATAGTTATTAAGAATAATTAAATTAAATGGGGTTTTAGTGGGTATTGGATAAAACTTTTTTATTTTTAATAAATGCATCATAACGTACATTTGCTTATTAACAATAATTAGCTGTTAGATAATCAAACAATTATTAGTTACAAAAATTTTAAATTGGAGTTTTCATACTTTTTAATTAAAAAAATTAAATTATCCTCTAAAAATAATATATAAATAAAACAACAAATATTAGTATTTATCATTAATTACAATTAACATCTAATAATAATTTTACCAAACACTTGTAACAATCACCTATTAAATAATAATCACTGGCTATCGGCTATCTGTTACTAACTATTAGTTATCATACACCAATTGTCACTAACAGCTAATAGCTATTATAAATAGTTAAATGAGATATTAGTCTTTTTATTTAAATAAAAAGATTATTTTAAAAAAAAATTAAACTATTTTTTTTTTAAATAATTTAAATATCAATTATTTAATTACTTAATCACTAATAACTATTATATATAAAAAAAATAACCAAACAATTTAATAAAGCAATTACGTTCCAAAAATTAAAAATTACATAAAAAAAATTATATTAAACATCCACTTAATTATTCTTTATTTGTCGTTTTACAAAAAGCCGCAACAAATTTATTATCTTATGTGATTTGGGATAGGGATTTTGAATTTGGACTATAAAAAAAAAATGAAAGTAGCATAAAATAGCCTATTATTTTTTAAAAGAAAAAAGCCTAAATTAACTTTAATTTTCGGACTTTTATAATTTTACTTTATTTTAAAATTATAAAAATTATACAGTAAAATACCTATAAATTAATATTTAATAAATTAATAATCTTTATATATTTTCGATTTAAGTTAATAGATTAAATTAATATTCAATTAAATATTAATTAATATTTAATTAATTAATAAAATTTATTAGTTCTAATGATATTAATTTATAAAAATTTTACTGTATTTTTAAATTTTTATAATTATATCATATTTTTGAAAATAAAATAATATATTATAAATTTATAAATTTATTCACAATTTTACCTTTTAATCAAAATTATTTATTTAAAATTTTTCTCTATTAATGATATATAATATTTTAATTAACAAATTCATCCTTTTTTTGATAAATGAATTAAATGTTTCCTCATATATATTTTTGTTAGTAAAATAATTTTTTATTGTTATTTAAAATAATTTTTAAACTTTCATGGCATATTTAATAGTAAAATATTAAAATACCTTTGATTTATTAGTAAAAGAATCAAATTGATCAGTGTTTTTGATGTTTGTCTAATTAGAACCAAAATTAATTTTGGTACATAATTAAAATAATATTATTTTTTAGTTTTTAATTCAATGAAACACAATTTTTTAAATTTAAAAATATTTATATATTCTAATAATATGAAAATTTATATATATATATATATTTCAAAATAATTAAAATAGAAGGTTGTATTTTTATTGTTAGTGTATAAATTTTTTCTTATATTTTTTATTATTTAAAATATATAGAATAATTTTTAATTTTTTAAAAAAATTTTGTGGAAAATTAAAAAATTATTTAATATGAGTTTCTATTAAAAATAAAAAATAGAGATATTAATATATTAGATCTTATAACTACGTAATATATATATTGATATTTTTATTATTCATTTAAAGAAAAATTTTAATTATTTTAAACGAAAGTATTATTTTATTAATAAAAATAAGTTTAATGGATTATTTAATTTATTTTTTTAAAAAAAGATATGAACTTATTAATTAAATTAAATATGAGAGACTAAATTATAATATGTCATTTATATTTTTAATTTATGTGATATATTACTAAAAAAGAGAAAAAATTAAAAGGAGTAATTTTGAACAATGTGTATAATTACAAATAATTTTAAAAGTTTAAGATATAATAATTTATTTTTAAAGAATATAATATAATTATAAAATTTAAAAAATTTAAGATATTTCAAACCGATAGGCCTAATAATTTTTTTTCAAATTATTTTAGAATGAAATTACAAAAAATGTATTTATGAAATTTTTTTAAAATAATATATTGACAAAAATAATAAATAAATATAAAATATTGAATAAATTTAAGAGCATAGTTTTTTTTTTTTTTTATCACATGTATCTTCATATTTAAGAGCTTAGTTAAATACACTCTAAAAATCTTTAAATAAATTCTATCTTAATTTTCTTTTCTCATTTAAATAAATAATTATAATATCTTCATTGCATTCGAGAGACAATCAAGCTAACTATGTATTTATTAAAAATAAAAAATACTCGCATCATCAAATATAAATCATATTTAATATAAAAGTGTCATCAACAGTTAAATTAAATTTATTTTTAATTATCTCATAAGTTTTTGGATATTAAATATAAAAATAGATTTTTTTCCTAAATTGAGTTTATATAAACTATTATCACATAATAAATTTAAGGGAAAGAGATGAGACCTATTTCATGTGAAAAGTAAAAAATAAAAGTTCAAAAATAAACATGCCATATGAAATTCATTTCAGTTACTAATAAATTTCATTAATAAAAAGTTAATTCGTAAATAAATTTTCATATTTAAATTAATTATAAAATTCATTAATTTTAATAATTTGTGCTCTTTGATAAATTTATAATTTATTTATAAAAATTTAATTAATTTAAGCAGAATTTAATTTAAATATAATAATTTCATAATTTCAATTCAATAATTATATTAGGTCTGAATAAATTTATAAAAAAGATAAAAAAATTTTAATATTTATTTTTTTTCATTTAAAAAATTTTAACTCAAAATATTATTAAAAGAGACTGATGGTTTATCACTGGGGATTAACTGGCATTAGGCGTTGTAAAAGCATAAAATTTAAAATAAATTGTATTTATACCAAATATAAAAATATATCTACCATAACTAAAGCCACTCGCCTACATGTACCTCTCGAAAATCTAAATAAATAAAAATAATAAAAAAGCTGCAACTACGTGCACCCGGTTGTGAATTTAAAAGTACATACACAGTGATATGAATGACACATGGACTTACCAAAAAAGTGCAAGCGGGAGTTCAAAAACCGTTTCTCTCTGTTTGCTGGCTTCACTCTTTTCTCTGTGCAACAATGGAATTGAAGAACCATATTTGCCCTAATTCTCCATTTGTACGCTCTCTCTGTTCTCTTCTCCTCGTTTATTATGTTTTCCACCATTTCTCTTTAGCTAATTTCTTGTTCTAGTTTTTGTTTGATCATGAATTAGTTAAAATTCTGTTTGGTTGCCGAGAAATTCAGTAAAGTATAAGAAAATGAAATTCTGATTCCACTACTTAGGTACCATGTGAATTAGTAGTCTCTCTGTTACTTTACTTCGGAGTTGGGACCTGAAAAAAAAACTTAACATGATATTTTTTATTTTTCTTATATTAAAAAGAAAAAAAGAATTTTAGTATTTTCCTCTTATCTTTTTGGCTTGATTTTTCTTCTAAAGCTTGCAGAATAATTTTGTATTCATTCTAAGTGATTTGTTTTTCCGGTTATTTTTCAGGTCTGGAATGGAAATAAATTCTCAGAGTGTTTCGATAACTTATATCCTTTTTTTTTTTTTGGCATGTGCTGATGGTTTGTTTGTAAACAAACATGACTGTTGCTTCCATGAATTGCTTTTCTTTGACAATGTATACAGTTTTAGGATTTGGTGCAAATGTGGTGACTATTCTAATAATATCAGTGGTTGCAATTACTCACAGGAATGCCAGAAGGATCCACAGGGTATATTCTTTATCATTATATATTTATGGCCTGTTTGGTTGATGAAAACTAGAAGATAAATGTATCCGAAAGGAAAATTTGGATAATGTTAAGTCGTTTCTCTGATTCCCTTAAGTTCTATTTTGGTTACAAAGAATAGATTAAAATCGTACTTCCATTTTGTGATAATCAATCTTTAGTAAACCTAGAAGATATTTCATCTTGTACTTGATCTTTCAACTTATTCAATACCATTCGTAGCTTATGATAGTATGAGCTCCCATTTAACCCTGTTGTAAGTCATGAAACACTGGTACTAGCTTTAATTATCTGATAATTCATGTATGTGTGTAGAACTTCTCATATTAGAATTGGAGGACTTGTAACTAGAATTCTCTCTTTAGTGGAGAGTTGTGGCTACCAATTAGGCTGTGCTTTGTTCATATGTTGAACTAGAAGTTTGCCAAACTGTTAGTGTGATTAGTAGCCTTTATGAGTTCTGCTTCTGGATTTGACTTTCAGTTCTTTGTGCACATGCATGGACTATGCACCAAATGTTCCTCTTATCAATCTTACTGACTTCTTTCTCCAAATTATGAATCAAGGACTAATGCCAATTTCTTTCTTTCTGAATTATTTCTCTCTGAGCTTTTCTTTTAATCAATTATAAAAATATTCTAATGCTTTTATAAGGATTATACAGATGAACTTTCCAAAAAGGGTTGTGTCGCAATTTCTACCTGCCCTAGGGGCATGTTTGTCATTTACAGATATAATTTTGCTTATGAAGAAAGAACTCTACGGAGAAATCATCGTATATCACAAATGGCTTTTCAGAATTTCTCAATTGATAGTCTGGGTAAGCTTTTCTAAGTAAAAGTTGTTCTCTGTGTTGTCATGACTCTTGCTGTGCTGGTTCAAGATTTTTAGTTTGAGTTTCTACTCTTACAAATATGCAGACAACCATTATAATTTCTGCAAAGTGGGCCAGTTTCCATGACATATTTTGCAACCGGCTCATTTGTTTCTGGTGGATCATGAAAGCAATACTGGAAATTCTACACCTGCACAAAACATTTGCTTCATTGGAGGTACTGCTTTTGTTTTTCTCTTGGATTCTTTCTCTCTGCATTGCATGGTCCTAAGCAATTTATTGTGTTGTTATTTATTACAGTGGATGATTCCAAGATGGGATATAAATATTTGTTGCTTGGGACTTGATAAATTATGAATTTATTTCATTATAACTGTAGTCCAAAGAATATGGCCATCAAACAGTTGCAATGGCTTGGCTTTTGTCCTGAATGTTTTCATCCTTGATCTCTTGTACTGTAGAGGATTGGAATGTATGCTATAACCATCATTGTACCAGTGACCAATGAATTCAACATAATATCACCCATTTATTTAATGTAGTGCCCCAAGTTTGATCATTAAGAAATGATTAATAATCAGCGTCAAAACAACCTAAACATAAATATCACCATTTATTACATGTATAACATGATATGCACCTGTAACCTATTTAATCCATTACCTTGCTTAGACCCACTTGACATAATACAGTGCACCTAATATAAACAACTTGATAGCGAATTTAGTTGCTATTGTTTTTTCTATTTTCTAAAATGAAAAATTTATCAATGACATTTCTTAGATCACACTAAATATTATAGTTAATATGTATAAAATACTATAAATAGTATTTTATTTTATACTTCCTCTGTCCATAAATTGTAGCCCACTTTTGTTTTGGCACAAAGATTAAGGATTTGTATTTCTTTTACTATTTTACCCTTATTATGATATCTAATAGCATTAATTATTCTAGAACAACGTGATTGAATATAAGTATTCTAAAGGGCATATTTGGAAATACAATAATAAATTTAACTGGAAAAGGAAAGTGAATTGGACACCCCAAAAAGGAAATTTGGACTATAATTTGTGGACTGAGGGAGTAATTAATTAACTAAGTAAAAATAATGTCAATTTGAGGTTGACCTTACGTGACTTCATTATCTTGTGCCATAATTGTGTCAACATATTTATCGACATGAACATGATTAAGTCAAAATTAAACCCTCTTTTTTTTTTTTTTTGGTTTGCTAATGGGGAATTCAAACTTGAGTCTAACTCCAAAGTGGGAGGTGCACCTAACACCAGGCAAAGCTTATGGGTGCTAAATCCTCCAATTTAGTGTCGACCATATCCATGAGGTAGAAAGCCTTCTAGGTCATGCTGAACGTATTTATTTTCAAAGGCCTTAAAGTTCTTAGCTCTGTTTTGCTGAACTTCATTCAATCCTTAGTGGTATAATTGTGTTGTTTAGGTAATATAGTGGTTCCTCTTGGCAAGAGAAATCATTTTTGATTTAAACTTTCTTGGCTCATCTTTTATTTTGTAGATTTTTCTTTACTGTATTTTATTTTTCTCCCTACTAAGTCAGTGTCTTAATTCCTTGAATTTCCATAGAGGCAAGTTTTGGAATGGCTGAAAGAAAGTTCATTTGTTTTGTTGGACATCATATTTGGCATATCCATCAATATCATTAGAATAAGGCAGGCGTCTTACAAGAGCAGGTATAACCACAAATTGTTTGCTTGTAGTTTCTTTACTTTTGATTGTAACCATAATGTATTGGTTTTGTTGACTGGATAACACCAAAACATGCTCATAGATGATACCTGTGTATTCTGCTGCTCTTAATGCACAAGGATGTGTAGCTATACTGTTGATTGTTTGAATGGAGTTATGGAATCCTGTTTCATTTTTGTCTTTCTGTACCTAAAATTGGAAACTTTTAAGAGTACCAGATACAATTTCTTCTTTTTTGGACTTGATTTGTTTCCTTATCATTGTTTTTTTACTGAAACTAGTTTATTATATGTGATAATCTCTTTGTATCTCAACCAACTATTCAATTTTTCTTCATTTTATAAATTTGTTCCAGTTACCCTTCCCCCATATTTGTCTCTGGCACTGCTTATGATGATGCCAGAAGTATTTTAGTTGTAATAAAATATAGATTAAAGATATCGACTAATTTAAGTTGCCAAATAGGATGATGTTCCATTATTATTTGAGTAAACATCGAGAAACATGTTGAATAATGAGATTGATTGTTTTAAAATGGTTGAATAAATTATTGTCAAGAGAGGATTTCCACATGAAGAAACTAGATGTGAGAATTAGCAACTTAATAGAGCAAGTTCTCTTATGTGCAAAGTGCTGATATCTTCAAGTGTCATGGTTTCCAATACTTCCATTGTTATAGCATTGCATGATAACTAAAGTGGGTTCTGATTTAAGGGCCAAAGCATTGTCTACTGAGTTGAGTGTCCATTGTCTCTACTCCCAAAACACATGTACAGGGATGCTTGTATGCTCACACATGCTCACACATACCTAGAACCATCAAACCTCAGTTCTTAATTACATCTGTCTGTTAATAATTGCTAATACGCTAGGACAATTGTCCAATCTTGCTTTTAAGTGCAAACCTACAAGGATTAAATCTCTTTACTATTTACTCATTTGTTTGCTGAAAGTTATCATGCCATATAGTGGCATCCTCTAGCCACTTTTTTCATTTGAGGTTCACTTCTCTGTGAATGAAAATAAGTAATGTTTACCTTTGTTGTTCTTCTAATATGGATTCACTGATCATTATAGTTCTGTAGAAGATCCGCTTCTTGCTGTTGATATGGATATTGAGGGAGGTTGTCCTAGGGACTCTGTAAGTAATTTGTTACCATTTTAATTTTTCTCAGTAAGATTTGCATTTTCTTTTTCTTCTTTCTTATAAATTGATTCTTTGGATTCTAAAAATTCTGAATATATGTTTTCGTATAAGAGCATGTAGTTTGTAGTTAAACAGGTTTTCAATAGTTTGGTATTCCTGCACTATTATCAGTTTATTTTGTTAGTTTTCCTTCAATAAAAAGTTCGATGAATTTGATCTCAGCTAATTACAAAAGTTGTTTTCATGCGTGGTTCACCACAGAGGTGCTAAGCTCATTATGTGTCAGATAGCATTTACTAAAGGTGTTTTCTGGGATAAGAATTTGTGGATAGATATTCTAGTTTCTCCAGCTATGTGATTGTAAATTTTATATGGTAGTTTTGACATTTCAAGCTTTACTGCTGGACTTTCACCTCATGATGTTAGCTAAAACCACTGTTTGGGGGGGTGGGGGTGGGAATGAAATTATAGAATTCATGTCCAAATGGTTGCATGTTGGAAATGGCTTGGAAACATTTGCTGAAACATTTAAGATGGATGAGAAAGTTCCATGATAATTATTTAAACTAGTTTTATTCACAAGCTTTTTCGTGATTTCAGAATATCAGTAAAATTTCCCCTTCATTTTGCTGATGAGTTTTCCTCTAACTCTTTGACGTTTAGTTGAGCAACTTGCTATATTCTCTACATTTTAAAATTGCATCTTCATTATTTTTCCTCCCTTCTCCTCTATTCTCCAATGTCCATTTCTATTGAGATGTTTATAGAGAATATCTGGATTACATTTTTCCAAATTATTTTGTGTATTATAGTACATTAGAACTGAAGTTGAATTAATTACTGTAAGTTGACAAGCCTCATAGGTACAAAGGTCCTCAATTGTTGCATGCATATATTGGCTGTTGAACCCTTGTATCTATACAAAACCCTACTATATTCGACTCTTCTGTATATCATTGCCTCTATTTACTGCTGCCATGCATTCTTCATCTTTTCCCTTCTATATTTGTTTAAAAGAGGATAATATGATATAGAGTTATCACCCCTGAAACAGTTAATCACTGTTTCCCTTTGTCTTTCATGAGTTGTGCAACTCTCAGATTTTTTAAAGAGGTGAGGCTCATCCGTAATGTGATCCTCCCTTTTTCTGTCATTTATTATTGTTTTCCTTTATAAAGAAGTCAATAAAATCCATAATAAATGGTTGTATCTAATGTGGCTGTCAAAGGGAAATGCTTGGAGCTGTTGGGATCTCATGACATTCAAACCTATCACTTCTGTGATGAAGCGTGGTATCATAAAGCAGCTTGACTTTGAAGATTTACTTTGTCTTCCAAATGATATGGAACCTTCAACCTGTCATGATAGATTGTTAAGCTGCTGGCGAGCTCAGCAGAGTAGCTCTAACCCCTTCTTGTTTAAAGCCATTGGTTATGCATACGGATGGCCATATTTTTGTATTGGTTTACTAAAGGTAATTTTATTCTCTCAGGCTGAATCTCTCACAATATTAGAAAGCTTATGTGACTATAGTTATTATCAAAATAGGATTCTGAATCTAATTTAAAGTTATGATCTATCCATTTCTTATTAGAGAAGAAAGCATGTATCAAATTATCTTTTGAATAGTTGCTTACTAAGATAGTTATCATTTTGCTTCCCTTTTTTAAATAGTCCTTTTTTCATGACAGTAGCTATGTCTATTTTATTCCCTATGCTTCTTGTAGTTGCACAGTTAAAACTCTCTCACATATTACTCCTAATGATTTGAACTTTGTTGAACATAGGCAAATATGGAATCTGTATTTGTCTTTTGCGATAAAGATTTTGTTCTTATGAGAAAAGTTTTCCTATTACTGAAATCTGAGACCAGAAAATAAGAAACGAGAATAAAAATAGGAATATTGGATTGCATGATACATCTTACTGAGAGCCATGCTGGTTACTGTCTAGCAAATGCTTCATTTTCCACAAAAGAATGAGTGTCTATGATGACTAATCTGTTCATTAAATAATTTTACCTACTGCTTCCTGAAATTTAAATACATTTTTAATAAATAATTTTCTTTTACAGGTGTTCAATGATTTGATTGGTTTTGCAGGACCACTGCTTCTCAATAAACTCATTCGGTTTCTTCAACGCGGTTTGGAACATTTTATAGTTTCTCATTCTGGTTCTTCAACAATAAATGGCTCTTCTTTAGCTATTTGATGATTTTTTTTTTCCAAAACTGTGGTATTAGATTTAGATTTTTGGATTTTGGCACATTTACGTGCAAACTTCAAGTGTTTGGCCATTTGTTGCTTTATACTTGTTGCAAAGTGATCATATCATTTTGAAGTTTTATACTGGTAAACATATATTGACAATATTTATCGTCATGTTTCAGGCTCTGGACATTGGGATGGCTATGTTCTTGCATTATCCTTGGGCCTTACTTCTATCTTGAAGTGAGTATCATTCTCAATGTCTAATATCTTATGCTAAGTCTCTTTGGTAATTCTCTTTTCTTCATTTCTTGTAATAGCTTTCTAAGCACTGGTCTTCTATTTGTTTTCTGTTCACAATTTTACTAGAAATTCTAATTGAACTAGGATTTATATGTGACCCAAGAGAAGTTGAGAGACAATGAAAATTGTCCATAACCATCTTTTGCTGAACTTATAAGTTAAATAGTAATGTTCATCCATTAGGACCTTTCTTGTATATTTCCTTTTCAACTGCAGGATTCTAAGCATTCCTAATGTCGATATTCTTTTGATATGTTGGATCACTTATGTTTTAATTTTCTCATTTATTTATTTTAATTAATTTGAACTAATTATCACGTGTGAATGTTTAACTGAAACTTGATAAAGACATAGTTTTACACTGGTTGTGTTCCTATTCCTGTTTCTGTTTCTGTTTAAATCATAAACAATCATGTATTGAATAAGTAACAAGTATGCAGCTCCTACTTTTTTGATGTCCAAAGACGAAATTTTTCACACACACATAGAGATGCACTTATTCTTGTCATTTAGGGATCAGTTCAGTTGATGGTATTTTAACAGTAATAGTTGGTTGATGCTTGTCGCAATTTTGCAGATCTTTCTTAGATACACAATATACATTTCATCTTGCAAAGTTGAAGCTTAAGCTACGATCTGGTATTATGACCGTAATTTATCATAAGGTACAAATATCACAAGTTGCTTATTAGGATTTTAAACATGAATGCATTTATGCTAGTATATATGTATTATTATTTGACTGTGTTGGGACCAAAGTGTTAGACAACTTTATTTATCAATTACCTGTTTTCAAAGCAACTTGGTTCAAAATGTTTGGATAGTTAAATTTTGGATACAAGAATACTGCATCTAGTATGTGTAATGTTAAGCATTAACTTTATTGCTGCTACTGTTTCATAATATTTTTCTTTTTGAGATTCTTTAATAGTCCCAAGTATTTGGTTGGATAATCAAAATCAGGTTTATCTCATATTTTTGTAAGATTTATGAATACATTTGGACGAGCATAATTGTAATGACATGAAATAAACAATAGAAACATGAACAAAAAAGAGATTCATTCTATTGCATTCCAATGCACTTATGTGTTACCTTAGCAGAATGATCCAAAATTCCAAGGGGAACTATAGAATGTCTGTAGATGCTGATGGAAATGTCAACTTGTGGAACATTTTCCATGATATTTTCTTACCACTGCTTTATCATCAGAATTACATTGATTGATACTTTTATTTTAGTGCCTATGTGTTACCCTAGCAGAACGATCCAAATTTTCTGAGGGTGAAATACAGACATTTATGTCTGTAGATGCTGACCGAACTGTCAACTTGTGCAACAGTTTTCATGATGTGTGGAGGTAAAGATGCAATCTTATCGTACATATGAAAGAAATTTAAATGTGTTGGGGTTACCAATTGTCAGAGTCTGTGGTTTAATTAGTTGTTAAAAGAAATTCAATGCTTTTTTTTTGCGGTGGAAAAAGAAATCACTGCTACATTTCAAAGTTTGTACTTCGCTAAAGTTATTGCATACTTTTGTTAAGGTCATAATTACTATTTTCTGATATTGTTGTTGATGCTATTATTATTATTATTAGCAATAATGTTATTCCATTAATACTGTAGCTGCTGTATTGAACAGTAACAAACTTTTACCATCTATTTTATGATTTTGTATTGTTGGCTGTTGTGGAAATATTCTCAGTTTTCATTAAATGTGGAAATTGTTCGGTTACATTATTTTGCAATAATCAGTTATGCTCATCAGTCAATTATATAAAACTGTCATTCTATCAAATGGCATAGAAGCTGGGAAGAGGCTATAGGCACCTGTTAAGGTAACAAAGAAAGGATGTTTGGTAGAGTTCTCATGTCATTCCATGGAAAAACTGTGCTTGATGAATGATGGTGCAGTCCAAATAACCATGCACAGTTAGCAAGGTGGTGATATATTAATAGTATGAAAGAGAATTTATGTCCCTCTTTCTCTTGGTTTCTTTTTATATATGTTTTTTTTTTTCTCTAAATGAAATATTTTCTTGAAAATGCGTGAACACGGCTAGAAAGCTAATGTAACTTATTCACTTCATAAAATGGAAATGACTTGCTAGACAATTGAAATAAGTCAATGAAGTATGGCTTTTTAAGGGCCTTATATTTGGTTGGCCAGTTTTTCAATCTTTTTTTTTTTTATGTAGATTCAATGAAGTATGGCTTCTTAAGGGGCTCATATTTGGTTGGCCAGTCTTTCGATCTCTTTTTTCTTTTCAAGTAGATTTGGCTGAGAAAATGTGGCTCATGAATCATGTAACTGATAAAAGTGAATAGCTTTTCAACAGTTTAAATTTGTCAATAGTTTTATGTCATAGTGCTGGTATTTTGATTTACTTTTCTCTGTATTTTTGGGAGCAAGGTGTATGTTGGTATCTTATTTGTACGGTATTATGAACAATCAAACTCTCATGATTTTTGCAGCTTGCCTATTCAAATTGGAGTTGCACTGTACCTTTTGTATACACAAGTCAAATTTGCTTTTCTTTCTGGACTGGCAATAACAATCTTACTGATTCCAGGTATCTATTCTACTTAGTATCTCAATTGTTGCATGAAATCTGCAATGAGTACCTCTTCTTTACAATTGTGTTCAATAAACTTGAGTTTGTCATCATGAATATTTATATGCCTCTCTATCGAGTGTGCATGCTGAACACGGTTAAAAGGTTTGCTGAACCTCCAAATTATAATTTAAACCCTGTGTTTTGATCGAGTGTTAATGATAAAGAAGAATCAATCTGTTGCATGTATGCTCGTGGGAGCAGAGATGGAGCTTAATATAACATCATGTTTACACACTCATATAGTGAGTGATAACAGTGACAATTATGCAAATGAAACATATGAAATTCAAGAAAATAGTGATTAGCCACGGGTAGCAGAAAATAATGTTGTTAAATTTAGATCTTCTATAATCATGCTAGAGTGCCAATAACAAAATATTTTAGATTAACCCAAAATACATATAATAAGCATCCATGAAAAAAAAAATGTGGAGATCTGGTTGTATTGGATGGTTACTTGAACAAAATGACCTTTAGCCAATCCTGGTGCTACTGTAATAGGTCATAAAAGTGGTAATCTAGATAAAGTCTCCAAATAATTTGCTAGAAGTGGTGGAAATCTGCACATTGGTGTTTTGCAGGTCTATTTTATTTTCCCTTGTTCATCTTGGATTTCAAAAATTGAAAATCTTTAAATGAATTATGCAAGCCCTTCGTTCTTAAAATCTTTCTTATGGGGTGTCTCTTTCTCTTTCTTTATATATATGTGTGTGCATGTGTTCCTGCATTTCTCTTAGAATTATAGACACACTCCATGGTGTAGTGACTATTATTTTGTTGTAACCACTATCTAGTTTATAATTTAATTCTTGATATTTTAATTTTTATTAGGTTAGAGTTTGTAAAAAGAATGATAAACTTTAACTGGGACCTACAAAATTTAAAGAAAGAGAATGATATTATTTTTGAAGGATGACAAAGATATTATATATATTGATCTGTTTAAATTTTAATTGGGACATACAAAAACATAATGATATGAAAAAAAAATTGATGAGTATAAATTTAAGTTTTGATGAGTTGGCTTCATATAAATTTAGGTTTTAAAAGAGTTACTAGACGCATGGTGAAAAATTTTCTAACCAACTCTTGACTTTGTTTTGATTATATATATATATCCTCATTACCTTACTTCTGTCCTGTGTCACTCCTGCAGGTATCACTTGTGGTCTAGCAGCTTAATCATCCAGGGACAAGATAAATTTCTCTTATTACTGGGATATTTTTGTTTTGCAGTGAATAAATGGATTTCTGAATTAATTGCAAGTGCTACTGAGAAAATGATGAAGCAAAAAGATGAGAGGTACATATTTGTTTTCTTATCATTTTTTTACATTGACAAAGTATGAAAAATGAATTCAAAGATAAGTCTGAAAAATTAATTCTAAGATTTGGATGTGTGATGATTATAATGTAGACCAGTGTTGTTGCTTGTTTAAATATGTGCGCTATGGATTATAAGTCGTGCCTTGAGCATCCTCCAAGTAGACATGAAGGAGTTAAAAGGTTTTTCTTTTTGATGAGTCCCAATGCCCGCTGAGATAGTCTCCGCATTCCCAAACACATATTTTCTTTGCACGATCTTCTTTAAAATAAATAAGAAATGTTCTTGTCTCCAATGATCTTTCTTTAAATTCTCCTAGTTTGGAGTTCCATCAAATAGTTTTACCAAGATTGAGAAATTTGATCTTAGGGATCATGGGAGCAGAATAATGCACAAATGAGAATTCTCTTTTGATGATGTTTACATTCTAATAGGTATTTCCTACGCAGGATTAGAAGGACCGGAGAAATTTTGACTCATATTCGCACTATAAAGATGTATGGTTGGGAGCATCTTTTCTCTAGTTGGCTGATGGAGACGAGGTCCTCAGAAGTGAAGCACTTGGCTGTATGGCACTATACTTATGTTCTTGGGTGGTCTAAGAGTAATGCGATATATAGGCATTATTCCTTTTCATCAAATGCTTGAACAATTGTCAATCATTATGTTTTCCCTTTCTTGTCAGACACGGAAATATCTGGATGCCTGGTGTGTTTTCTTTTGGGCTACAACACCAACTCTCTTCTCTTTGTTTACCTTTGGATTTTTCACGTTGATGGGGCACCAACTTGAGGCTGCAACGGTATTCTGATTTTATCTCAAGTGATATATCAATGTTACACTGCTTTTTATTTATTCCTTTTGTATTGTTTGTTTTAATTCATTTCTTTGCAACAATGTGATAACTACAAATAAAATTGATTTCTCTGAGTATCTTCATTGCAGGTCTTCACTTGTCTTGCTTTGTTTAATAATTTAATCTCTCCTCTCAATTCATTCCCCTGGGTCATCAATGGATTGATTGATGTGAGTTATATTTTTATTGTTATTTTTTAAATAAATATTCCAGATGGTGATTATTGATTGTCCTAATTTCTCTTTAAACTAGGCCTTTATATCAACCAAGCGGTTGAGCAGGTTTCTCTGCTGTTTAGAGTACACACATGAACCAGAACAAAGAGCTGAATCTCCATCTGTTTTCCCAAATAACCATTCTTACTTTATCTCTGAAGACATGGCTGTTATAATGCACAATGCATCCTGTGCTTGGTCAAGCAGTGATGAACAACAACAGAATCTGGTGTTAAATCATGTGTCTCTATCTGTTCCTAAGGGGTCATTCATTGCAATAATTGGAGAGGTCAAAATTCAAATCAATACTTTACTCTTTTTGGAATTATAGCTTTGAACCTGAAAAGGGGGAAAAACTAGAAATATTGTTACATAAAGCTTTGAATTTTGAACATGAAATATTGATTCTTGTTCTTGCATGAAGGCATGGTCTCATTCTTTCTTTAATATGTGGGTGAAGAAATGACATATATTGTTTAATTATATCTGATTGTATGTGAGAGAAGAATGTCAGAATGCCTTGTCAACCTCAGCCTTTTGTTTTTCCTTTTGATATTTGGGTAACATGATCTCTTGTATCTCATTACATTTCTAGTTTTAAATATTTGAGTGACTATTTTCCCTCTATTAGTTCAAACTGTGCACAGATTCCCTAGAAGAGAGAATATATTGTGTACATACTATGATTAGGCGATTGTCATTTCTCCCCTTTTTCGCATGTGTTTCTTGCAGACATGATTTGGTCATAAAAGGGGAACTTCTTGCTACATTTTGATTGCATTACTACTGACTTTCATATAAGAGTCTTGAATTAAAGCAATGACATCGTAATATGAATAAGTAACCTGAATACATAGGTTAATAGATATTACTAGCAGATAAATTTTATCAAAGTTATGATAGTATCTATATGAAGAATTGTATTTCCACATGTTCTGTCCAGTGTTCTTCCTTCTTCTTGCTTACTTCTTCTATCCAGGTTGGTTCAGGTAAATCATCCTTGTTGGGTGCAATATTGGGGGAAATGCGGCTCATCCATGGGTCAGTTCATTCAAATGGATCTCTAGCATATGTGCCACAGGTTTATATACTTCTTAATTCTCTTTGCATAGCTTACACTTTTTTGGTGCAATTTTTTTTTTGACCTTTGTTGAAATTTCAGGTCCCATGGATTTTGTCTGGAACAATACGTGACAATATTTTATTTGGGAAGAATTATGAGTCAAAAAGGTATAAATATATCGTCTTGAAAGATTTTTACAATTGTTATGCTGGAAATTCTTATTATGTTGCTTTTATATTTGATTGCAAGCTGTTTTAGTTTTATTTGCCAGTCTTATTGAGAAGGAATATGGAAATTATGATTCTAGCTTCTAGGTAACAATTGTGGAATGCTTTATCGGAGTCTAGAAAGACATTCTCCTGCTTTCCACTGGTGGGTTTATTCATTTTCCCACTTGGCAGATATTCGGATACTATCAAGGCTTGTGCACTGGATGTTGATGTTTCATTAATGGCTGGAGGTGACATGGCTTATATTGGAGAGAAAGGAGTCAACTTATCTGGTGGACAGAGAGCTCGTCTTGCATTGGCAAGGTTTATCTCCTCCATTTTTGTTTTCTCTACCTTCATGGAAATCAGCTTGAATATTTCTATTTTGTGGAGCAGTGCTTCCTATATTTCTGAAACATTAGTTTTCCGCTTCCTGATTTCAGTTTTTTTTCAATGAACAAAGCATATCTTATCCTCCAATGTATTTTTATTCCTTTAACAAATGTTTATCTAATCTGAAAAATAATATCCAACAGGGCCGTTTATCAGGGTTCAGATATATATATGCTTGATGATGTTCTCAGTGCCGTTGATTCAGAAGTTGCGAGGTGTATTTTATGCAATGTGATTTTTGGTCCTCTTATGGAGCAAAAGACGCGTGTTCTTTGTACCCATAATGTCCAGGTAGTGCTTTGAATCCTGTTCTCTTGCTTGAATTTCTGCATTTGATATCTCCATTTGTTTTATGGAAATTGTATTCCTGAATTCATGCTTTGAATTTTTTAATGTTTGAAGTACACGGGATTGGGCCATAAGGAAAATGTTTTCCTGTTCAAAGGAAAACAAAGTCAGCACTAAGAAGATGGATTCTTGTTTTGAAAACAATAAATTCTTGTCCAGACTTTTACAAATTTATTAAAAGGGAAGAATTCCTCAGAGAATCAGCCAAGGAATTTCTTCTCTCTAATTCTGATCTCTTTTTACTGATTTTCTGGGAAAAAGTTGATTTCTAAAAGATATATTTAATGGAGAATCCCATGTTTTCTGCAAGCAGAATAACAGCAAGATGTTGAGAAAGAGAGAAATCTCTTATTTTCATTACATCCTCCTAACTTCCGTACAAGAATTAAATTTGTACACTAACTAAATCCTAATTTAGGAAATAATACTAAAGAAGAAATAATACACAATCACACAAATCACTCCTAGAATTAAGCTAGGAGATATGGAAATATTTTACAAGTCAACACAAGATAACATAGCTAATGATCACCCTTTTTTCACAGAAACTTGAGGGAGCTGAATTTGGTTCCCTTGCAATTTTGATGATGCTTATTGCCAACCTGGAGTCTCTTTTTGTTCCTCAGTGTCATCTGAACCACTATTCATTCTATCCTACTACAATTGGTATTATATAGGTTGTTAAAAATATAAATCCCACATGGACTAAAATATACGATGTTGAATAAACTTATATATAATTGGGTG
Organism: Aleurites moluccanus; assembly: GCA_948193065.1. Classification (NCBI taxonomy): domain Eukaryota; kingdom Viridiplantae; phylum Streptophyta; class Magnoliopsida; order Malpighiales; family Euphorbiaceae; genus Aleurites; species Aleurites moluccanus. The sequence goes on along the minus strand of CANXYC010020922.1, from coordinate 21,950 downwards.
CTCTGATCTCAACAGTTGGCTTTTGAGGTTACACTCCCAAGTATAAGCTCCAACATTTGTAAGATGGTGTTAGAGCAGGAAAATGATATATATGCCTGCTCTTATTTAATTATAATTCAGACTGAAATTTCAATTTCTAGTATATTTCGGATTCAATTCTTGCCCCATAGTGGATTTCTTTCAATTGTCTTTCATCCGGTGATGGGCTCTTAAATTTATCTGTTTTCCCGTGTTGGACTTTCAATTCTATAAATTTAGTTCTCATTATAAATTTGTAAGTGTCAATTGGACTTAATAAAAAATTTCTTTGTCCAGTTGTCACTTGAGAAGGGGAGTGTAAAAAATATAAATCCCACATGGACTAAAATATAAGATGTTGAATAAGCTTACATATAATTGGACTCTCTAACCTCAACAACTGGTTGTTGAGGTTAGCACTCCTAAGACTATATAAACTCTTAACATTTGTAAGATGGGTTAATCTTTGGTTGATGAGAAACAAGAGATGGGTAACCCTTAAATGTTAGCCCAGTGGCAAGAGTCAAAGAGTGAGATGTGTCATAACTAGTGAGGTTCACGTCTTAGGTACAAATCCTGCAGGGTCAATTAATCTGGTTTACATCTGTAGTGGTTCCTCCCTGATGGTCTGACCTCATACTTGATGAGAGGTGGGAACATCAGTGTTCCTTGTTTTGGAAAAACAATGAAAAATGAAACAAGAGATGGAGGGAAGAAAAGGAAGATCAGGAAAGGAGGTTGGAGAGTAACCATCATATTTTTCTCTTTCTTGAGCCAATGTTAATGTTATAATTGAAACTTGGAACCTGTATCTATTCCTTGTTGAATATCAGAAAAGGTTAGCCATGGTAGAGATACCTTCCAGAATGAGTTCTGCTATAAATTCCAACATTCGGATAACTTCTGATTTATTTGGATTTAGTGATCCCCCATCTAGAGGTGCTTAAATGAGCTGGTAATGAAGATTGAATTATTTATTTCACTCGTCATTGTATATTGGGCATATTACTCTCAAAGTGAATGACTGTGCATGATTAATTGATTATTGCATGTTATCTACTTGTAATAGTTTTATTTCATGAATTGGTATGAAAAATCTGTTGTGCATTTCTTGAAATTAGGAAGTGCCCTGTGGATTTTAGTTGGCTGCCATAACCCATGCAGGCCATATCTTCTGCTGACATGATTGTTGTAATGGAAAACGGAAGTGTGAAATGGGTGGGAAGTTCAGCTGACTTGTCAGTATCATCATATTCAGTCTTCTCTCCGCATAATGAATTTGATACATTACCCTATGTTCAAGGACAAGAGATTGGCGTAAATACTTCTGTTGAAGGCAGAAATAGTCGCCCTGTGGAAAGAGAATCAACAAACATTTCAGAGGACGCACAGGAGATTGTTGAAGTTGAGCTGAGGAAAGAAGGCAGAGTTGAACTTTCTGTATACAAGTAATAATTTTCCCCAGTTTTCTTTTCCATTTAATTGTCTTGCTGGTAACCAAAGAAAATTTTAGTTTGTTTCTTAACCTTTTGGATTGTTAACATTCACAGCCTTTTTCCCACAGGTATTATGCAGCATTTTCTGGCTGGTTCATCACAGTTATAATATGCCTTTCAGCTATTCTAATGCAAGCTTCTCGTAATGGAAATGATCTGTGGCTGTCATATTGGGTTGATACAACAGGAAGTACTCAGGCAGACTACTCAACATCCTTCTATCTGGTGATTCTTTTCCCTATAGACAATACTATGTTAATCATCCAGTTTAACTATATTAAGTTATGGGTCTTTGGCTCTTAGTGCTTTCTCATACAGATAATAATCCAACAAATGATTCTAGTTGCTGATAATGTGAAAAACAGCTAAGTCATGCAAGCTTGATGTATTAGCAGATTAATAGATAATTTTTGAATGGCATATTAAGTTGCCATTCACCAAGACATAAGCAGCAATTTTAAGAAAATTTAATCGACATCAATGCAAGAACAGTTGATTGGGTAGCCACTTCATCAAAATTTTTGAGTGGAAGCTCATAATTAATTGGGAAGTTGTGATCATGCTTATTTATTGAGTTCCCAACTTTTTAAGAATCTTTTTTACCATAAAAATATTGTGCAGGTTGTACTGTGCATCTTTTGCATTGTTAATTCATCGCTAACACTGGTGAGGGCGTTTTCATTTGCATTTGGTGGCTTACGTGCTGCAGTTCAGGTGCACAATACATTGCTCAACAAGCTTATTGATGCACCTGTATATTTCTTTGATCAAACACCTGCAGGAAGAATACTTAACAGGTTAGAATTAGATGTTTTCTTAATGATTATCAGTAATGTTTATCTAGTCAACCCTCAACATTTTTATTATGCTTTGTAGGTTGTCTTCAGATCTCTATACAATAGATGATTCTCTTCCTTTCATTCTCAATATTCTCCTTGCCAATTTTGTTGGCCTGTTGGGAATAGCAATAGTTTTGTCATATGTGCAGGTAATCTCAATTCCTTTGCTTATGATCTGTGGAAATCTCAATTCCTATACTTCCATCAGCAGAAAATGTTTGTTTACTGGATTTATATATATGCAGGTTGTCTTCTTGCTTTTATTATTGCCATTTTGGTTTATATACAGCAAGCTACAGGTATGTTTTTCACTTCAAGATAATAGAGTTTCAAATTTCAGTTATAGTATCAACTTTTTTCTTTTAAAAAATAAATGAATATATGCATAAAATTATTATGCTTTATAACTTCTATAATTAATTTGCAAATTAGGATTTTTCATATTTTTGGATATAGTGGGTAGATATAAAAAATTTGCTATTGTTGGATATGGGCAGTTTATAAAAATACTTTTGGATTTAGTGAAATATTTTTATAAACAATTTGATATAAAAATTATATCATATGACTATTCGATCGGCTCTGTTACATAATAGTAAGTATTGAACAATAAAGGGACAACATGTATTGAAGATGAGTGTTTTGAGATGAAGATATGTTAAGGTGGATATGTGGTCATACTATAGCGGATAAGATACGTAATGAAAGTATTAGAAATAAAGTGAGAGTCGCATCTATTAAGGACAAGATGAGAGAATAAAAATTAAGATGATTTGGACACGTGGAGCCTCCTTAGAAAGGTTAAGTACATTGTGATAGAAGAGAAGAAAAAATGAAGGGGTAAACCTAAACTAACTTGGAGGCAAAGAATATAGTATGATTTAGAGGCATTACAATTATCAGAAGACGTAGCCAAAAATCGTTTATAGTGGAAACAAAGAATCCATATAGCGACTCCAATTAATTTTGGGATTAAAGTTAAGTTGAGTTGAGTTGAATATGGATCTCAAAATTTTGTGTCTTAATATCTTTTCCATCACAGCATCATTTTCTTGCCATTTCTTTTCTTTTTGAGCCCCCTGATTATACTAAACATGTTTTCTAACCTCTTATAACATTCAGCAGAGAATTTACCAGGACAAATCCCTCAGGAAGGGAATATAGGATCTTATGTATCAGTCAGTTGATATTTATTGCTTGCAAAAGCTTTAGGAAACACTTATATAACTTAGAGACTTAGAGTAAATCAACTGATTAAATCTTGCAAGTAATCGTTTCTTTCATTGAGTTTGAGAATTAATAGCTTTGCAAGCTGAATGACTTCCCTCAAAAGAAAATAATTTTAACTGGATTAAACAATTGGCATCCCAAGAATTGGGAGAGAAAAATAGCATGTTTTCCTTTTAGGAAAGATGTTGGAAGTCTTGTCAGCTCTGGTTGCAAGATTAGCAGTGCTGAAGGGCTGAATCCACACTGATTAAATATGAGTTATGAAAGCACTTGATATTCTCACATTGATTAGTATTTTTAGGCTTTTGGGTTGGATAGGATGTTTTCGTCGTAACAGAGCTAACATTCCTCTGCATTTTCACTGCATGTTCTGTCTGTCTGCTATATGTTTTGTTGTGTGTTTCACTACATCAGCTGCTGTGTGTTAAAAATAGTTAAATGTTGCACTAATTAAAAATAAATATGAATTTAAACTACTAAGGAATCTTACATTTATAAAATATAAAATAAGATATACATTTTGAATATTTCTCCACCTCATACCTTCGGCCTGATTGGAATGGATGTTCTCTATCATGTAGTATTGTTCAATATATGCACAACAATGCTTCTTGATGACTATAGTTGATGCCTTCCTCAAATTGTTTTCATTTCTTTAACTGCATTAGTTACAATTCATAGAATGAGATGAGAAACTTCAGGAAAAAAGAGAATTGTAATAATTTTTTTTTTTTAAGTATATCACATTTTTGGAAATTTTTGTTTAATGGAAGGAAATATTTGAATCTTGGAGTTTTCTACTTAGTGAGAAGTTCTTCAGTTCTTCTACAGATCAACATCAAGGGAACTTCGAAGGCTGGATAGTGTTTCTCGTTCTCCTATATATGCAACCTTCACAGAGACACTTGATGGATCATCTACTATAAGGGCATTTAATTCTGAGGTAGACATATGGATACGACTCTTTAATATGTTTTGCAAACTGGCAGTGAGTTCTATCTATTTATCTTCATCTGTCATGCATTAAAAACGCAATCATTTGGGAAAAATTTAAAGGGAACAATGTCTTCCAGCATAAATATGGAGAAGACAAGGAAAAGGCTTTAAAATAATTTTTTTATCAAGAGTATTAATATTATATGAGCATTCAGTGCTTTCGAATGAAACCATTTTGAAGATTCTGTAAGCTGTGTTCTATCACATATGAGTAGTATTATATTGTCCCTAAAAGTTGAGTGGGGAGAGTTTATTAATTTCTTACTAATTCTAGATTTGCTATCCACATCCAAATAATTTGTGTTGGGTGAAAATTTTTTTCACTACTTTCAGAATTTAAATGTTTTCAGAGGTGAGAGTTCCAATCCAAAAAAAAGTATCTGAATTGGGAGAAAATAAATTACATACCTGAAATGAATATTCTTGATTTAAGTCAAAATGATCAAAACTCAGTTTTTGAGATATGTCAAAGTAAATGTGCAAGTGGCTCATAGTTGTCTTATTGCACTCAAGATACCAGCAACTACCATTTTCATGAGCTACAGATTGAGACATCTGCAGGATTTTTTGCAGCAAACTCTAGAGTATTGGACCTTAGACTGGCAGACAAATTTCTGATTCTTCCTTTGTTGGTTGAAGCCATTTATTATAGTCTCCTATCAGAAATATTTGCTTCCTTACATTTTTAATTTTTACTGATAAATATTGCTGGAAAATGTAATGAAATGGCACACTGATGAGTGCTGGTCATGAACAGGACTGCTTCTTGGGCAAGTTCACTCAGCATGTGACCTTGTATCAGCGAACTTCTTACTCGGAGACAATAGCAAGTTTGTGGCTTTCCTTGCGCCTCCAGGTACATACCAGAGATGAAAGGACTACTACAATTTGATTACAACTTGTACATTTTCTTAAGTACTGGATAATGAACTGTGCATTCACTAGGCAATCAATATAGAGTGAAACAATTAATTATGTGAGTTCCCATTTTCAACTGCAATTCTTTCAATTACTCGTTGAGCTTGGGAAAATAGGATGGTATATGTAAACTGTTTCTGTTATTCTACTGACCAGCAGACTTTTCTTAGTTGTTAGCAGCACTCATCATCTCATTTGTTGCCACAATGGCCGTTGTTGGATCCTGTGGCTATTTGCCAATTAGATTTGGTACTCCTGGGCTGGTACTCTCTTCAGACCTCTTGTTCACATTCAATTTCAGCCCATAAAATTTTAGCTTACATGTTCTGTCACAAGTTGTTTAAAGTAATGAGATAGTATATTTTAATAATTTTATATCCAGGTAATTTGAGATTTTATGTTCTTTCACAGGTAGGACTAGCTCTCTCATATGCAGCTCCAATTGTGTCATTGTTAGGAAGTTTTTTAACAAGTTTTACTGAAACAGAAAAGGAAATGGTTTCTGTTGAGAGAGCTCTTCAGGTATCAAGATAGATTCTGTTTCTTCCGTAAACTTCTCTATTAATTACTAACATGATTTGCCCTTCATAGTACATGGACATTCCCCAAGAAGAGCTCAGAGGATCCCAATCTCTGAATCCTGACTGGCCTTTTCAAGGACTGATCAAGTTTCAAAATGTTACAATGAGATATATGCCATCTTTTCCACCTGCATTAAATGGTATCACTTTTACCATTGCAGGAGGGACACAGGTCAGTGCACATATGAAATCTGATGCTGACCATCACTTCTTATTTGAAGACTCTTTTAAGGATTCAAAGTTTTCTAGTGGCCAAATTTTCATGTTGTAAAATTAAATTGAAGCAGGTCGGGATTGTTGGAAGAACAGGTGCTGGAAAATCCAGCATTTTGAATGCCCTTTTCCGCCTCACTCCCATATGTAGTGGCTGTATTTTGGTTGATGGCCTCAACATAACTGATGTTCCTGTTAGAGATCTCCGTGCACACTTTTCTGTTGTTCCCCAGAGTCCCTTCCTATTTGAAGGAACATTAAGGTATGCCTATGAGATATAATTTATTCATCATTCGTCCAGCTACCATGAATAGTTGGATGTCACCCTTTCTTCAGTGTTGTGGTTAATATTCACATTCGAGTTTCAAATCATTTGAATGTTGACATCTTTAAATAATTGGTTTGTGTTGGTTTCATTTCTTGTCAATTTCTAGGGATAACCTAGATCCGCTTTGGATGAGTAATGACTTGGAAATCTGGAGTATTCTTGAGAAATGCCACGTCAAGGAGGAAGTGGAAATGGCAGGTGGACTGGATGCTCACGTAAAGCAATCTGGATCATCATTTTCCATTGGGCAAAGGCAGCTTCTGTGCCTTGCACGTGCTCTTCTCAAATCTTCCAAGGTAAAAGAACAATATTTTCTGTGGTAATGATTCGATGCTATCTACTCAACCACAAGGTTATATTGCTGGGAATACCATCACTGCTCTTAGGCTTATATGGCTTGTTGTAGCTGTCGGTTCAACTACTAGTACATAAGTGTGCTTTAGTTATGTATTGCAGATGCGTGTATCTTCATTATCTATAGGAAGCATTGCAATTAGGTTTCTGTTGTGCCATCTCTAATTCAATGGGTGATTGTTTTCTTTGATTTATTTCTCTGCAGTTTCTTAAATTCTGTGCACATTTGTGTGATTTAAATTGCGCCAGTTTTAAATATGGGTAAAGAAATAACTAACATTGTGGATGTTGAACAACCAATATTGGCCATAAAAAATAGCTTTGCATAGAGAAATTTATGGGGAGCCTGCAGTAGTGTGTTTTTACTTTTGAGGCATGGTGGAAGATTACTAACGCAATATAAATTCTCAGGTACTTTGTTTGGATGAATGCACAGCTAGTGTTGACACTCAAACAGCTTCAGTACTACAGAATACAATATCTACAGAATGCCAAGGAATGTCAGTAATCACAATTGCTCATCGCATTTCCAGTGTTATGAATATGGACAACATCCTCGTTCTTGACCATGGAAATGTGGTATGCTTTTTTTTTTTTCTGTTTTTATCTTTTAATAGCCAACATAGTCAGTTCTTGACAATGAACAAAAAGAAATAGAGAAAAGTTTGAGGGTTGGTACATGGTTAGATAACAATGCACAAGTTATTGTGAAATCACTGGCCATTTAGCTAATGCTTATCCATCTATTATTCACAAAAGTAATTTTTCTTGGATGAAGAGAATAACCTGTTTCCTTGGTACAATTATAATCATTGTTTGAGAGTTTCATTACTGCTTGACTACTATAAATTTCATGAAGAGCTAAAATTGTTTCCTTGTTTGTGTAGATTGAGCAAGGTAATCCGCAAGCTCTTCTACAAGATGGGTTCTCCAGATTTTCAGGTTTCGCCAAAGCTTCTACGATGTAATGCTAGTTGTTTACATGTTCAGGTATTAGAATTCAATATATTTAAGGATGCAAAGCTCTTTGTTAATTCTAATTTATCTCAAGCCATCGAAGTAGGTTGCTTCTAGTCAATCACAGTTGGTAGGGTACAGATTGGACAGTGACCAGCTAGCCATTCACAGTCAGGGTTGATTCTGTCAAGGACTAGTATTTACATTAGGGCATATTAACTTTAGGAGTCAACATTTTAAAGGGGTGAGGAATCAAATTTCGTAATTTTAGCATGGGATCTTTTAAGAAGGATAATCATCCGTTTCGTAGGCAGTTAAGTCATAATGAGGGGGAAAAAGGTGTAAATTCCATACCCATTATTATAAAGAATAAATACCTAATTAAAAAAAAATTCTCTCATATGGTAAATACGACTTTAAGTATTGGATTATGATATGGTAAATACATGATGAAAAAATTAATATAAATGGATTATCATTTAATTAAAATATGTTAGTACAATACGTGCAGCTCATTTAATGGACTGAATTACAACGTTGTATTAAAGTTGTATGATCTTTGTTTTTTTAAGCATGAAAGTTGTGTGAACTTGGTTTATGCAGAAGATTTATATTATAATGTTTTTTTTTTTTTTTTTAATATTGTGAAGGAGAAATCCATCTTACATATGTTGTCTAAAGTCCAATAAAATAAAATAAAACATGCATTTATGTTAGGCTATTTCTCGGGGTGTTTTTATTTTATAATGTTGAAAACTCATTAAATTATTAAATTGTTGTTCCTGAGACAAGATTTTATTATTATTATTATTATTATTATTATTAATGTCTAAATCAGAGTTCAAATTATAAAAATATGAAAGCAAGTTGCCGTATAATTAAGATTGCATTTCAAATCAGGGTATAAGTAGCTGGCCTTTAAAAAAGAATAATGTGTTATCAATATGTTTTGTCTAAGTGATATTATAATATTTTCAGCATTACGACTTGAAGAGATTAAATATTTTAAGTTTCAGTTGAAATCGTTTAATTTTTTAAAAAAAAAAAAGAAAAGAAAAGAAAGAAAACTACTCGTAAAGTCAAAAGATTCCATCAACTTATATTATTATAGAGAATTGAGAAGCCTACAATAAGCTTATCACAAGGCCAGCAACCAATAAGAAGTTAAGGAGCCCATCAACTTGTTTAGTATTTCTGGTCCAACCCATAATTTTATTGTAGCATATGGTAAACAAACGGCTGTCGACACTTTTACTTTTTAGCCATTGAATTTCTCAAAACGCGTTACAGAATTAAAATTTGCACATAATTAAGAAATTTCAATCAAATATACAACATATGCAATAAACTTAATTAAATCTTACATCTTATTTGCAAGATATCATTGAAGACAATGAGCAATAGTGATTCTTGTGGAGTACTGCAAGCTACAAGAAGATGAGGATATATGTACATGAAAGAAAGAAAGTAATATTTTGTTCAAGTTTCAAAATTTATGTTTACTTCACAAAATTGAAAGAATATAATACCCATAGAAACAAAATCCCAAGACTTAGCCTAAACTGAAGGATCGTCTAGGCAGATCATGGTCTCTATAAAGTTCACTATTTTCCTTCCAAATAGTCGATTCAGGAACTGAAGAAATAGAAGTTATTTAACCTTTTTTTTTTCCGCTTTCTTTTAATCAGATGGTTCTGGTAATTGAAAAAAAATATTTTTTCTTTAATTTTCATTTTGTTTGATTGAAAATGAGAAGGTGAGGTTATTTGAGGAGCTTATTTTCATTTATAATGAAGCGGCAGCTAATATGGAGTTTAACTGATTTAATTGCGAGAAGCGAAGGTTGGGTGAAATATCAAAAATCTTGAGAGAGGAGAACAAGTTATTTGTGGTGATATTTATGGAAAATTGATAGATATTTATTCAGTTTTATGGGAGCTAAATTTATAGAAGAAGCCACTAATGACCTTGATTAATTGTTCAAGAGTGTTCTTGTATGCATTGCTGGACCTGGCTAAAACAAAAGGATTTAATGAGAGTTGCTATTAGAACCCTACATTGTCCATTGAACTGATCATCCTATGAATTTGAGGCTGTAGATATCAAATTAGCTAGAATTGTTTTGTTTTTTAGAAGCACTGAACTAACAAGATTATGGACGAAAATATTGATTGGCCATCAGCCATGAATTCATGGCCAAAATGTTAAAGATTCTTGTAGTGAATTCATGGAATTTCTATATTGTCTTTCTGAAATATTGTTTACTTCCTGCATATTTGAGTTGCATAAAAGAGGCCACCTGGTTTTAACAAATAAGAACTGATGAGATGAATCTGATAGCTGAGAGACGCATTGCTGCTCATTATAGTGGGAGAGTCTTTATTACAGGTTTAGTTGGACATGCAATACCTAATGGTAGAAGTTCAAGAGGGAAGGCATTGCAAACATTGCACTTATAGTATATGTTAACTTCCTTCTTGATAAATTGTAATAGGTAGGAGACATTCTTGATAGTTGTTTATCCATAATAAAATTACAGAGAGCATTGGTGCAGTGGAAGAGTGTGATTCAATATTATTATATTTACATGTTTAATAAAATTAAAATATAATTACATAAATTATAAAATAGATATTTAAATAAAATAAAAGTTGTTTATTAAAATCTAGAGTACTTAAATTAGTGTTTTAGCATAATGGTAAAATAAGGATACTTAGTAGGCATCAGCATCGATTTTGATCAATATATAATTGTTTAATTTTATTTTATACTTTATATAAAAATTAAACAAATAATTATAAAATTTAATAAAAATATTTAAAATTTTATAATATTAAATTAATTTGCTCAACCAAATATTAAAATAAATAATTTAATTACAACTATAATGATTGTGACTTACAACACCTAACAATAATCATAAGATTACTGATTTGATTTCATATACGCGATACATTGAATTTTAATTTTTAAATTTAAAACGAAATTGCATTGAAAATTAATATTTAATTTTCAAAATAATAAATTGCTATATATTATATAATAAAATTTCACTAAAATATCTTAAACTAATTAAAGAGTTGAAATTATATTTATGAAATAAATAATATAAATGAAACTAAGGATTAACTTATTTACTTTTCTCTTTATTAATTATAACTCGATTATTAAAGGTATATTATAAATGAGAATTTTTTTTTTCATCCACAATACAGCATTAGTGTTATAAAAAATAATGTAAATGAGATCATATTCTTAAAATTGTCTTTCATTTTTTTTTTTTTTTACTTTTTTAAAGTTTACAAAATTGATAATATTAAATTTGAGCTAAAGACGTCACTATTTGTCGATGATCCGTCACTGATCTATCGTTGCTCCATCGCTATTTTATTTTTTCAATCATTAATATATCTATCGGAGTCTCTCGCAAAATCATAGCTAATTGACGACAGAATTTAATTCATCTCTAATTTGCATTTTTTTTTTATAGTAAAAATAATCAGTATTGGATCTTTAGGGGGCTAAGGTGACAGTTGCCATCCAAAAATTTTGCAAAATCTTTAATATATATTGAAAAGTGATATAAATTTTTTAAAATATGTGCTCAAGCTTTTTAAAAAAGTTTTTAATATGCCCCCAAAATTATGAGGCTAATCAATAAATAAATAGATTAATAAATAATAAATATAATAATTCCAATAAAAAAAATTTAAAATAAAAACTGAGACCTCTCTATTTATAGTTTTATTTCTAAAACTAGCCTTCATTTTTTGTAATATAATTTCTTATACATATTTATATTTGAAGCACGGAAATTATCATTAATTAAAAACTATCTCTAAAAAAAGGTAAAAAAATTATACAGAATTTACAAACCTTAAAAAGTAAAAAAAAAATAAACAACAGCATAATAAATTAAAATAAAAATTCAAAAAAAATCAAAATTAAAAGTGACTCGTTGATGTCTTAAATAAAAAAATTTATAATGCAAATGAATTTATTTAGAATTAGAGAGATTACTATAAAACTCGAAAATTAATATTAATACCTATATTATGAGTCTTGTAATTCATTCTGAATTAAAATTTATGACACATTATCCATATACGAATATAAAAAATAAAAAAAAAAACTATTTGAAAATTCATTTTCTATTTCTACTTATTATAACAGTTCAGGAACTCACAACAAATACTATTTACATCAATACTAATATATAATACACAAATATATCCAAAAAGATATTTACTATATGTAAATTTGAATTTTACTAATAAATATAATACGCAGATATTTTCTATCAACATGAGAAACCAACTGGAAACCCAGGCCAAATTCCTAACCGCCCCTACAAATCCACAAACTAGCTTTCATTTGACAAGAGAGAAAAAAAATAAAATAAAAGACTTGATTAATAAAATTAAAACAAGGGCATAGGAATCTGACAAACGTAACATTGGACCCAATTTTTTATTTTCAAAAAAACGTTAGGCTGGGGGTTGCTAGTGGGACTTAAAGTAGATACCTGACACATGGCTATTACATATATTTTAATATTTTATATAGTACTATATTTGCTTTATGTTATTATATAATTTTTGTTGGAATTTATATTTTTAGCCGAAAGGATTAAAAGGCCTTTTTCTTTTGAATGTGTAGGGTGGGGGACCAAAAACAAGTTAACTATATCATCACATCTAACTAGTAAATATTGCACATATAGGTGTCTTATAACTTTAATATGTCATAAATATATATATATAATGAAAAGAAAAAAAGTTTATAATAATATATATCGAAATATATTTAATGATAAACACCTGTATAAACTTTTTTTAATAAACTTTTTTGATCTAATAAAAAAATAATCATTCATATCAAAATTAAAAGATTCGTACTTTTTTAATTCTGATATGAAAATCTATGAAAATGAAAATTTTAAAAGTTGATTTTTGATTAATAATTATATAAATCTTATTAAATAATTTCATAATTATCATTATATTAATATGCTAATTTTTTTATTTAAGAATTTACAAAAATTATGATTTCATTTTATAGAATTTTTCATGATAAATTTGGCATAATAATATAATAATAATAATAATAATTTTTATTTTTTTCTATTATGGAGAATAATATTGCAAGAAAAATGTGTATAATTGACTATTAACATTTTTCTTTTTTAAGTATGAAAGTAACACATGAACTTTCATTTTTTTTGTCACACTTCTACATAGTCAAAAATCACGTGGGTCAACAAAAATAACTGAAGAAGATGGTCTTGATTTCATCCAATCTGACAGTCCACAACTTTCACCAGCACAATGCTTCGCATCACTAAACTTCTTGATGCACCACCAATCTTCAGCCCATGAAAACTTCCTCCAATGTGGGATCACATCCCTAACTGGGTCCATCTGGCCCACATCAGCCACCACGGCCCCACACCCATCATCATCTCTAGCCATATTATGTGCGAAGGCACATAGAGCCTTTAATAGCCGCGATGCGCCCTTACCTTCCATGTGTAGCCCATACAAAAAATAAACTCCAAATTGTCTAAAAACATTAGGAAATGAAGGCAACCTTAGCCATGGCATCCAAGAATCCAACAACCTTGAACCCATACAACATGCATATGTTAATTTAGACACTCCTTTCACTTGCAATTTGAACACCTCCTTAGTGTTCCATACACTTAGTACAGCAAAATTTGAGGGTAAAAACCCTTTTTTAGGGTCCCATTTAGGAAGTGATTTTCTGGGTACGGCCATGAATGTGCCCAAGTTAAGCTTACTAGACAAAATTGAGTCGATGTCATTAGGAAAAAATTCTGAGCTGGAAAATACTCTACGATAAATCATTTCAGCCAGTTTAGGAGTGAGTCGAACGATTGCTATACTAGATTCTAATGGTTTATAATGAGCATGAACTGGTTGTACTAACATAGAAAGAGTACGAAATTTTGTATACGAACATTTTCTTGTGAATAAATTAATGGAAGGTTCATTGGTGCAGTCAGTGGCCATATATGTATACTCCACCCCTTTTTGCCTGCACCATTGTTCTATTTCCTCAACTAATTTGGTGCCAATGCCAAGCCTCCTACATTAAGAAAAGCAAAATGATAAGTGAGAAAGTGCTGTAATGAATTAATGTTAGATAAATGAATGCAATTAACTTGTGATTGTTTAATTAAAAAAATGAAGGAACATTTTCAAAAGATAATATAATTAAGGAGAGGATTTTAATTGGAATTTAAAATGCAAATTCTTTGGTCATAGTCACATCTAGGAAAGGCTTTTGCCTAATTATATTAGACAAGCCTAAGAAATATCATTAGAAAGATAGTGGCATATGCTAGATGATGGTTTAGTGGGTTTCTTTTTTTCATCTTTCTTTTCTTGTAAAAAGAAAATAAATAATTATATTATATTGAATCAACATCTTACTGAAAAGTAAATTATTAAAATTAAAATTTATAATTATTAAACTACAAAACACGTAATAAATTATTAAATTACTAATTCAGTTCAAATAATATTTTTATTCTGTATCGAGAAAAGTTAAAATTAAGATTGAATATTATATATATATATATGAAGAGAAGCATTGTGAGGACCATTTACATAAGTGAAGTAAAATAAGTAGGAAAGTTGAAACAACAAAAGAATGAGACATGTTGTCTAGAACTTTTTTTTTTTGGTCAATTAAATAAAAAAGAAGGCAATTGGATTGGATATACAAGTGTCAAATGACAGGCTAGCTTGCATTTGCACAATATTACCTTAATTCCATGATACGAGGAACAAATAGTTTCTCTTTATGGTCGAATCTAATCGTGTTTTTGTGGGGTTGGAAATGGTCTCATTAGAACCCACAAAAGCATACCTTCATTATATTATTCATATTTTATATTTTATATATATATATATACACCCATAAAAAGATATATATAAAATAATGAACTACTTATTTCCAATAAAATATATCACTTTACTGTTATATCACTTATTTTTAATAAAATATATTTAATTTATCGATATAAAATTGACGTGTAATATCACTTCACAGTTAAACAAAAGAAATGTATTGGGAGTATATATCGAGAAATTAAAGAAATGAAACTGAAAACACTGTCTCAATTATGTGAAGAGATGATTCTTGTCATGAAGCATTTCTTTTGCATACTCTATATTTATAACCACCGAAAGGGCACTCTCAACTATTGAATGTAACGTTTGTTTATATATATACATAATAATATAAACCATTGATATTTGAGTAACGGCAGAAAAGCTGAACCAATGATAAGGGAAAATTAAAGAAGTGTTAGTCGTTTAATAATCCAATTTTTCAGTACCTATGTTACATATTATACAGACAATTAAGAGTTTAAATTTTAAAAGAAAGAGAAAGGAAATGGAACTAACATTGAAAAGAAGCAAATTAAAATTATATAAAGTTAAAACCTGTGAATTGGAGAGACTCTCAATCCCAAAATGTAAGCTAACTTTACATTAGCTGATAATGAATCTCCTCTTGTCACTGTTTTAACACATGCTCTTATAACTCCTACTATTTCTCTTTCTTCTCCATATTCTGCAATCTGTGAAAAAAAAAAAGTCTCATCTATTTATATAATAAATAAATATATAATTGATTATCTATAAATTTTGTGACAATAAAAATTAATTCATTTTAAAAATTATTGAAATAAAGAAATACATATTTATCATTAAAAAGAAATCAATAATTACCAGCATAACATGGCATGGAAAGTGACGAATGCGACAAATTGGGTCACCTAAAAGGTCAGTGACAAGGGAAGGTTTTCCCCGTTGGCCAACTTCACACCGCCTCTCCATCTCCTCCACAGCCGCCTTATCTCTTTCCTCATCATACTCTCTCACCACCAATAGATTCTCCGTGGCGGCAGATGCAGCTTCTCCCACCACCGGCAATGATGGGAAATTCTCAGCTGCTATTTTGAGTGACATAGTATTAGTAACAGTGATAGTAGCAGTAGAAGAGAGTGAAAATGAGAAAATATGTTGTGTTTGATTAAATTCCTTGGAGTCTTGATGATTGTATATATAATATAATTTATATACGGATTTTGGTAGTGGGAATGCTGACGTGGCGGCTTAACCGGATTTGGTGGAATTCTTTTATAGTTATTTGTTAAATAGTTTAATTAAATATATAGTATAGTCTATAGATCTTATAATATTAAAATCACATTCCTTCCATGACTCTCTGTGTAGCCGCAAGATGACAATAAAAGTAGGTTTTAAAAAAAAAAAAACTAAAAATTAATTTTTTTAAGAAAATATCATTAATTTTCATTAATAATTAAAAAAAATACATGTTAATTTGAACATAAAAATATAAAATTATAAGAAATAGAATAAAATAATCTGAATTTCTTTTAATATTTTTCAATCATATTGATAAAGTATTGAAACTAATAACTCAGCGAGAATGATGTTCTACTTGATAGCTATTAAACTACAATCGATCATCTTAATTTATGTCTTTAAATAAGTCTAATTATTTAAATATTAATAATAAATTAAAAATATGAAAATAAACTCAAAGATTATAAATACTTTAAGAAAACTAAACTATTTTTATGGAAGAAGAAACAATAAATCTCATCTAATAGAAAAATAATAATAATAATAATAATAAATTTATATATATATATATATATATATATATATATATATATATATATATAAAGACAAATTAACAGTTCTAAGAATATGTAATTATTGAATATAAATATTTAAGTGAAAAAAAAAAATCACCGTTGATTAAAAGAAAAAATCGATGGTAATTCAAAAAAAATAATCTAAGAAGAGAATCAGAGAGAAAAAAAGGAAGAGAGAGTAAAAAATTTAAAATTAATAAGGGAATGATTAATTTAATTAATATGATTATAATATTAGATATGGTTACAATAATTGCTTCATAAGGTGCTTGGTCTTTATCATGTGCAATATCATAAGCTGATGCTGATGCTGATGAGTGTACTATGATGATAATGATGATTTATTAATGATAATTCTATATAAACATGATAATGGTTATTATAAATATTCTTTCACACTGCTTCTCTACAATATTAGCAAAATTTGGTGTCGTATATGCATCAAAAAAAAAAAAAAAAAAAAAACAAAGTTTTGAGAGAAGTCACATTGTTAAATAAATAATTTTTTTTATAATAACGCAGTATTAAGATATATTAAATTTAATTAATTTACACTTGAATAAAAAAAAATTATAAAATAATAAAACTCGAGATATTATTTTAAAAAAAAAAATTTCTTATCACTTAAATTAAGAGTTATTGGTTAATAGTTTTATTTTTTATTAATTATATGCATACTAAATGCTTAAAATTTGAGTGATAGAGTATTTTATTATTTCGATAAAATATGCATTGTGCTTCATATATATATATACATATTTAGAAAGATTTTTATTGCTATAAAAAAAAAAGCCTTTTATTTATTTGGAGATTAAAATTTATGATAGTAACATGTTTATATAAATGGAATAATAATATACAGATATATTGCCAACTTTAAAAATATGATAAATATGAGTTGGTTAATTAAATAACTCTAATTTACTTAGAAAATATTTTTTAATTTATCATTGGTGATTGAACTAACCCCATTATTAATTATTCAACATAATTTAACAATTGTATTAATAATTATTAAATAAATAGTTTAAAATTAATTGCTTATGTCTTGTATTGCAATTCGCAGATTAAGTTTTTTCCATTCCCCTTTGTGATTCAAGTTTAGATTTTTTTAGAAGAAAGTAAATATTTATTAATTTATAAAATAGAACTATATATAATATTATAATTCATAAAAAAAAATATTAAAATAAATTAGAAATACAAATAATGATAGTAACAATCTTTCTTTAAAACTCAGACCCTTTTGATTATCTATTTTCTATGAGTTCAATTTGAATACTAATAAATGTAAATTGGATGTCATTTATATTGAACTATCAATTAAATAATAAATTAATAAAAAAAAAACATATTCACTATAAATGGGATAAAAATAAATACACTATAGACAGAATAAAGAAACAAAAATACAAAATAAATCCATAAAAAAGGAAACAATATAAAAAATCAGATTTATTCAAAATAAAAATAAATTTAAATATAATTAAAAAATAAAATTTGAATAGAATAAAAATTGAGAGAGATATTATTTCGAATTTTATATAAATTTAAACAAATTAATATATATTTAAATTTATGGATTGAGTCTAGCAATCACAAATAATCAGCAGCCTTCAGCAAAATGCTTTATTAGGAAATTGTTTTTTTTTTTCTTGAATAGCAAAAATTATTTGGATAAAAGAGAAAAGTCATTTTTAATATGATGAATATTATCATAATTGTTTGTTTCTTAATATTGGGGTTGAATGGATATATGTGATGAAATGTCCAAGTCAGCCATTTCTATGATGTGAAAAATCTGTGTCCTTAATAATATAACCCTACTTTCACCAATTATTGGTGAAGATGGTGAGAATCATGCCTTAACACCACGTTTTTTGGTAACCATGTGAGTGTCTCTTGTGCCACTTATGATAGCCATCTTTATATTAATTATTATTATTATTATTATTTTAATATATTGATAATTAAAAGTAAAGTCAGAATTTATAATTTTTTTATTAATTTATTTCGATTAGAATTTGAACTCGAGATTTTATAGGAGTCAACTTTAGTATTACACTAAATACTTATTTATTTTTTTTATTTTATTCTTATTTTTTTAATTAATTTTCAAGATTTTAAAATATTTTTCTTGTTTGCAATTTTTTTTTTTAATTTTAACATGGAATATAGTAATAGACATTTATTCTTTGAATTTAATTAAAAAATTAGATTCAATTTGTATGTAGTATATTACATACATTAACATTCAATAAAAATAAAATAATTATAATATGCGTAAATGTTTAACTAACATTCTAATTATTGGATTTGTTCCTTTTTCAAACTCAATTTGACTTGATTGAATTGATTTTAATTTAATTAACAATAGAGTCAAGATATTTCTCGATGTATTTGATTGAGATTTGATTTTTAAAATTTCTCATTTATAAATTTCTTAATCATGATGTGAATGATTTATTTTTATCGAATAAAAAAATGATTTTATTATTGTGTATGAAAATTAATAGGTGAACTTAGTGTTAAAAATAAAATTATGTAATATATGTATTGGGAAAAATATTTTTTATCGAATAATAATAGAATATAAAAAAAATTTATAAAGTGATTGAATATTAAATTTAACACAAATCAATTAATTTATGTAACTTATCTACTTATAAATTTACGTATATTAAATGTGATCCATGAACTCTAATAATATAAAGGACGTGTGTTGTATAGCTATGTGATCAACCTGGAAGATTCGTTTCACTAAAATTAAAATTATTCTAGGAAAGAAGAGAAAGACGTGGCTAGTTTCCCTTTCTAAGGGATTAAATTTTGCCCTAAAAGCTTGAAACAAGATGATGCAAAAAGAAGGGTCAAGTGTTACCATATCTAAATCACCATTATTCTCTGCAATTCTAGGAACCTCTAAATTCATTTGGCTTCTTTATAGTACTTGAATGAATATTACTTAATTTTGTCCCAACAAAAACTTTCAAACTCTAAAACAATAATTGTTGCCATTCAGAAAATTGCAAATGAATCAATTACAAAATTTTATTTTTTCATTTTTAATTTATTGTTGTCTGAAAATTAATGATAAAATAACCTTAGAAATGTCCTTATACCAGCATGGTTGTGACATGTGTTTATTAGTATGAATTTTATTCAGTACTTGTTGGGGAATATAATTTATTTTTTTTATAGTCCTTACAAAACAGATATAAAGTCTCTTCTTATCTTGTCTGAATAAATTGAGAAATGAAGAGCTAAGGCTCCATACTTGTTTCGTACAATCCAGAATAATCTGTCTTATAGTTTTGTTTTTTATTATATTTTAATAAATTATTTATTTTGTTTTTATTAATTAATTTCTAACACTAAAATGTTAATACAAACAGAAGCAAAAGATCAATGATTATATCAATGGTTGGACCAAATCATGAATATTAAACTTTCATTTGAATGAGTAGTTAGAAATTAAAATTTGGTGTTTGGACTCTTAGACTCGTTTAATTTAGTTGTTCATAATAACTGATAGCTAATATTGAATTATAGCAAGTGTTTAGTAAAATTATTATTAAACTCGTTTAATTTAACTGTTCATAACAATTAATAGCTAATATCGAATTATAACAAATATTTGATAAAATTATTATTAGTTGTTACTGTTAATATATTTAATAATCATTAAGAATAAATATTAATAAATATTTATCTTTTTAATTAAATATTATTTTTAAATAGAATAATTTAGTCTTTGTATTTAAATAAATATGAAATATTTTAAAAAAAAATAAATTTAAATTTTATAAACAACGGTTATTTGAATACCTAATAATTTTTAAAAGTTAATAACTATCACTAAAAAAATAATCAAACAATTTTGATGAAAGTTAATTATTATATTAAAATTTTTTGTCAAATATCGACTAAATCATTATTAAAGTGTTCGTAAATTTAGCAGTTGAAACAATATTTCAAATTCAATGATCAATGATTTAAAACATTATAATTAAAATATTAGAAGTTAAAAATTCTAATAGATGGTGAACATTTAAAATTTTAATAGATCTTGAACATTTAACCCTTCAATTATTACTAAAACAAGTAACAATAAATTCAATCCCTAGTGATATTATTCAAAAATCTCGAAGAAAATGACTCAACTTTTCATACAAAATCATATATACCACTCTTGAAAACCTTAATCTTAATAATTGTAAATTAAGTTAATTAATTAGGAAGAGATATATAATAATAACAAGTCCAATAATAAGCAATAAGCATATTCTTGTTGTGAATATATACAACTGTTGTAGTAAAAATACAATGAAGATATTGACGAAATATATGATTCCATTATACCCTTCTTTGCATATATCTAACTTTTTAGATATCTTCTGATTGTCTTTTAACCATTTCTATGGTGATTACTACAAGTTTGTATATATAAAGACATGCCTACACTTCACCCTTAGCTTCATTCTTATCCCTATAATTGTCCACTAAAATCTAAAATGAATCTAAATCATATCTTTATTTTTTTTGTACATGTAAATCCATGCATGCACCTTAATTTTTAGATCTTGTTTTTATAAATACATTTTGTGTTACTTTTTTGATATGCAAAAAAATTAATTAGAAACCCTATGCTAATTTGAATCAAATTTCATTAAAACTAATAGAATTTGCAAATGAATTTTATTTTTAATGTAATTTGAATCACTGGAACTCAAATGAGAATCAAAACATTTCTCCATGATTTAGGAAAAAATCAATACAACAAAAAAGAAGAGCAACTAGTTAATTAAGATAATATAAGGAATAGGCTTTGATCCAGTGGAGAGTTATTTAAATTAATATATATTAAGTAAGATCTAAGAAATATATATATATAGGGAATTGATGCAAATTCCTTTTATGGACCTACTATTCCCATTAAAAAAATATTATTTATGGTTGATGTATTCTAGTTCATAAATGGAAATTAATTAATTAATATATATATATATAAAATAAAATATTATTAATTAATAGAATAAACTATGTTGACGACACAGAATTTAACATTCATATATAGATATATTAAAAAAAAAAAGGTTCCTCTTTCATAGATTTTTTTTGGCTTTAGAGGTTCTTAATTAAGACCATAGTTAATATATAGTTAATATATATATATATATATATATATATATATATATATATATATATATATATATATATATATATATATAATATTTATGAAATTATGACAAGGATTTGTTTTTTTTTAAAAAAAACTATATATTTATTAATAAATAATGT
>CANXYC010020752.1:0-14637 GCA_948193065.1 Aleurites moluccanus | reverse complement strand
ATAATTATGTTGTGATGTATTGAACAATTTGATATGGTATGAAAGCATGTCTATATATATATTCCTATTGCAACAGGGATGCAGCTGAAATGGTAAGTTTATATGACTATGGTATATGAATATATGATTTTACAGGAAATTACTATATGATTGTGTTGAGTTGTATTTGGCGGTTGAAAAGAGATTTGATAATGCTATTAGAAGTATTTTGTTGTGTTTTCTGTTTGGGAAATGTTAATATTATAGGGGAAACTCTGTCCGATTTTCTATAAACTTAAAGTGTTTTTTTTTTATAAAAAAATATATGGCATAAAATGATTAAATGAAATGAGACATGCAATTTGGGTTCTTCGTGGTACTGGTATGAAAAATATTCCCGTGCCCTAGGACCGTCATAGCCCTATAGTGTGGGTTGTGATAGGTAGCCATTGGCATCTCCTATACCTTAGGACCGTCACGATCTGGAAACGGGTCGTGACATGAATATAGTAAAGTGCATCCCACATGTAATAAAAAAAATTTACAGTAATGGAATTCTGATGGATTTAACTTAAAAGTTAGTTAAGATATAATATTGTCATGTCTCAAAACCGGAATGTAACGGTCTTAGGGTATGGGTAGGCTTAAGGCTACAAAAAATCTGTAGAACACACTAACCTAACCTTTGGCATTAACAAACAATATCTATATCCATCCATAATTCCCAATCATAGACATCATAAAAAAATCTATGATATATCATCCAAAATATAATCAACTTGTTCACCATGGATCAAAGGCAAATAAGATCCTCTATGCAAGATGAACAAGTGATAAGCCAAAAGAATATAACAACCATTCAAATATTATGGAGCTCTAAGAGAATTACATCTCAATCATTAACAAAAAAAAATGTACTCAAAATAAACATAATCTATACTCTTTAATTGCTTCTTGGAGAAAGAAATCAAGAAGCTCTCTCATCGGTCTCTAGACCGACTACTCTAGCATCTAAAAATCACAACAGAATGAGGGTGAGCTTTCAGCTCAATGAATTATACATATGCCATACCTGATATTTAGAAAGAGATCGAAGGGTTGAATGTTATTTTTTATACACATATATCACAAATGAATTTTATAATACAGAGGTCATAATATATATAAATATTCATAAACAAGATCAAAAAATCAAATATCAGAATATAGAGTTCAAAAGTCAGAAGTGCCTATAAGGAATGATACATCATAAATATATATATATATGTGTGTGTTTGTGCTAACATGCGTTTGCGCTAATATAAGCTTAGAGAAACTTTGTCTCCTCTAGGAAGAGCCATGATACTTTGACTCTATCAGTCGAGTCACTGGTACACACAGTAATCCTATGATTTTTCCTTATAGGGAAGGCATTCTGACTATACACATACTAGGTTTAGGATACAAATAATTATAACAAAGATTCTTATAATCAAACACATTTTCCAAAATAATTGGTTTATACTATAGTACATAATTGGTTCCAAAGAAACGGGTAACAATACCAACTTTAAAGCATAGTAATGGAAACAAAATATATTTATAACAAATATCATTGGTTCAAAGAAATACCAACTTAACAATTGCATAAATATGCTTAGAATGAGTATTAACGAAAAAATCATATATATGTATATGCAAATACATACAAAATACATATGCATAACTCACCTCCACAAGTAACCAACAAAGCTAAAGCTCAAAATCCTTCAATCAAGCTCCAAATCAACTTGATTGTACTTAAAACTCCAAGCCTAACACATTTCAACAAATTCAGAAATTTAGGGTTTTCCTTACCCAACATTATCCATAAAAAATTTTTGCAATTAAAGACTCTTTAAAGCTTATTTAGATAGGTCTTAAACTCAATTTAACCATTTCTTAAGAAATTTATGGAAGAATAGAAGAATTAGCACTATTCATGTTACTATTCACCATTCGCCTTAATTTTTCCAACAACCAAAATCTATAGCTATTAATACATTTAATATACTCCTCATAACTCATATACAACTATTTTAACAACCTATAACCTCAAATCATAATATAAATTGAAATATGAAGAAAATACCTTTTTCTCCTCAAATGGAGATTTTGAAGAAATCTTGACTTGAAATGATTCAATAGCTTTCTCAAAGTTTTTTTCATCCAAAATGGAGCATTAATATAGGTATTAATGTTTTAGAATTACAGTTGGGACGGATTTAGGATTTGGTGGTTGAAAAATAAAGAAGAGAGAGAAAATGTTTTAATTTTCAGATGGTTGACAAATGAGCTGATATATATAGAACCCGATGTTTCACGCCCGTGAAGGCCGACCTTTCATACCAGTTATAACACTTAGTCAAAACCTAGAACTTGAACCACAAAGGGCTACCATGGGGAATTTTAACTTGACTTGATTATTGTGATTTGCTATATATTTATGCTTGAATTTAACAAGTATGCATGTTTTATGATGTGTTTGTATGATTAGGCGAGGTTAAAAGACTGTTAGGAAGCAATCAGGTAAAATTAGGTTTTTGGTGAATTAGGGGCAAAATGGTCATTTCACACCCTTTGAGTTTTTAGTGGAAATTAACATTATATTTGATGGTAAAAGAGAATATTAGGACATGAAAATAGAGGTGCAATAGTCATATGAATTAATGTTAGAAGATTAAAGCCGGTAAAAAATAATTACGGAAAAGGTTAACTGAAAAGGGATCAAATTTGAACTAGGGGTAGTATAGTATTTTCCTAAGGTATATGGACTTATTGGGTGTAAGCAAGTGTATGGTGACCATTTTAAGTTAACCTAAATCAAACCATTAGATGGCAAGATCAAGAATTGAATGGTTAGTAAGCTAGGTTGCATAATTTTTACTATAGAATTAATGTATAGGATTATTAACTTGATATTTAACTTGATTTTTCACACCTCTTCTTCAACCTTAGCCATTTTCATACTACTTTTCTCTTTCTTCCTTAAGCAAGTTTCAGCCACTTTTGATCTTAGCGATACCAAGTTATTTTCTTTCATTTCTTGATTCAAACTAGTTAATTCCATCATCCTAAACACAATTCTAACCTTAGAATCAAAGAAAAATCAAGAAAAGTTGATAAATCTAAGCTTGGAAAATTTCAAAGAACTATTGAAGAAGTTGAAAGAAAATAAAAAATTTGGAAGAAACCCTAACTTGGAAAAGGTGAACCTTCGGGTACTCCAGCTGGGAGTGTCGAGCGGCGGGCCACTTAGGGCTTAAGAGTCGTGCGTTGGAGGATAAAGTGAACTTTTTGCATCTAAGGTGAGTTTATATATATAATTATGCATAATTTGCATCATATATCATATCATATGTCAATTAGAATGATAAATCAACACTTGATATCCTAAAGTACCTACAATGCATTTTTACCCCTAAATAAGCCTACCGAAATGACCTAAACTTTACTGGCTATAAAATGAAACCTAAAAAGCCAATTGAACCCCCCACTTAGCCCAATCATCTACTTTTACCCTAAGCTTTAAAATGATACTTTATAGTCCACTTAAATCCATTGATAGCATAGTTAACCAGAAACTACTCAAAAATCCCAAAACAAACCCGTTATGGCTAGTGCCAATTGCTGCAGCGCAATTGGGCCCGCCAGTCATTTTTATCACTTGACCTAAACTTGTTCTATTATTTGTTATGGATATATATTGGCCCTATATGGGTTGAATTTATGCTATTTTTATTGTTCTATTGAGGCACACCCATATGGTATTATAACAGGGCTACCTCAATGGTATAGCGGGAAATTCCATCGACCGTGTGCACACTTGTATTAATTGGACCCTTGCTAGGGAGAGGTATTATATTCTCCAGCCGTAAGGATTGATCTCCGTTACATACATTGGATTATGCACGATTGTGCTATTACAGTGTGATTGCACTTTTCAATGGACCCAATCCTGTTATATCATATGAGAGTTGACTCATACATTGGATATTCATATGGAAACTTGTTTCACCCCATATTTGCCATCTTATATTATTTCTACAGGTCATTTATGAGAGATTATGGTATTATTAATATTTACTGCATCTTTATATATATATAGATTCATTGAGTATTTTTATACTCACCCCCGTAGTTGTCATTATTTTTCAGGGCTGCAGTGAGACTTGAATTCCATTGGCACTATCTATCATCGCCTTGGAATTTTGCTACTTGTATCATATAATATTCGGGTCTTAATTAGTATATGTAAATATTTGTACATTATTAGAGATTTCATAGTACTGTAACCTAAATAGAGACATATATGTGTGTACTTGTATTTCTTTTAGTTTTACATATAAATTATACTATGGATGTGTATGGTTTGATATAGACATATGATGAGTTGATATTGGAGGTTGAGTTGGATGTTGATAATGAAGTTATATTTGGAGTGTTGTTTGCATTTTCTACAGTGGGATATAGTCTCATATTATAGGAGATGCTGTCAAAATTTCATTAGAAATATTAAGCTATATTTGAGTTGATCATATGAATTACTTGCCATATCATACTGTTAGTTGGGTTCTTCATGGTACTGGTAGCTTAGGTAATGCCCCTACCCTAGGACCGTCGCGACACCTAGGTTGGTTCGTGACAAAGATGGTATCAGAGTTAAAGGTTTATTATAACATGTAATATTTGCATATTAGTAGCAATAGAAGTACTATGGAATATAGGATTCTTTTATATAGTCAAAATAATAGTCTGCTTCATTGTTTGAAATTCTGCGTACCTATGATATAAACATTCTTTTACATGTTGGATTGTTTTATTTTGATTTGTAACAGTGTGTTATGATGTCATAAAGTGCGAATAAGCACGCTAGACCTATTGAGGAGGGTGAGTTCTATGAATCTAATGAGGAGGCAAAGGTTGCTTCTAATACATTTGTTCCAATATGGAGGACTCATTCTGAACCACCCCGGTCACAGAGACATACTGATTCTGATCAGGTGAGTGATGCACTATGGAGACAGAAGATACAGGAGATGAGACAGGAGATTTTACAAACTATCCGGACTCACTTGGCAGCACAGCAGCCACCTCCACCTCCAGTACAGCCAGTGGTACAGCCTGAGATGCCACCAGCACCCCAGAGGGAACCAATAGTATTATAGGGAGTTAGGGCACACAGAGTTATCCCAGAGGGTGGTATAACTATTGGGGAGTTCATGAGACTGCGACTACCTACCTTTTACAGAGGAGTATGGTACTAACCCCAGTGATTTTATTGACAGGTTTGATAAAGTGGTTCGAAAACTACCTTGTTCTGACTCCAAAATCATAGAGTTAGTGGGATTATTACTGGAGGTAGATGTTTCTACTTGGTTTATGGAGCATATTGATGATAATATTCATAGTGATGTTCCTATGACTTGGGGAGAGTTTAAACAGAGGATGATGGATGAGTTTTTGACAGAGGGTTTACGAGAAAGCAACATTGTGAAATTTGAGCAGCCGAGACAAGGGAACCTATCTATTTTAGAATATGCCAAAGAGTTTAGAAGGTTGAGTAAGTATACTAGGAAGATTGCTCCTACAGAAGAAGATTTGATTAGGCGGTTCAGGAGAGGGTTACATGTATCTCTGCATAACATCCTA
Source organism: Aleurites moluccanus (assembly GCA_948193065.1). NCBI lineage: Eukaryota > Viridiplantae > Streptophyta > Magnoliopsida > Malpighiales > Euphorbiaceae > Aleurites > Aleurites moluccanus. Next base: position 8,988 of record CANXYC010020752.1, on the reverse strand, counting down.
TTAGCTATGGAGTTTACTTCCCTTAGTCATGCCATTGATAAAGCAGCCAAGATGGAGGCTAAATATAAGGAGGAAAGATCTGATCGGGAGCAGAGGAAGAAAGGAAGAGGAGGAGAGTATCGTAGACCTGGAGAGGGGACATCCCAGACTTTTGCACCTAGACCTTCTCTCAGGCTAATGCAGTTTTTACCACCCCCCAGTCAGAGACAAGATTTTGGTAGAGGTACTAGTATGAGGCTTCCTATTCCTAGTTACTTTCGAGGACCTAGTAGACCAGTTCAGATGACAACAACAGTGCCCACATATACTTTTTGTGGGAGGAGACAGTCAGGGGACTGTCGTATTAGGTCAGGGGCATGCCTCAGATATGGACAATATGGGCATTTTTATAGAGATTGCCCTTTGCCCAGAGCTTTACAGCCTTCAGGGGTAGGATCATCCCAGCCATTAGTACAGATGGGTAGAGAGAGTGCAGGCAGAGGTAGACCAGCAGGGCAGAGTCCATCAGCAGGACAGTCGGCCGCTGGTAGGGGCCAAGGGCGTGTTTTTATAGTTACCCAGCAGCAGGCTCAGGGATCTTATGAGACAGTCATAGGTATGATTTATGTGCCTAATATAGTGGCTTATGTGTTGTTTGATTCGAGTGCAACCCATTCTTTTGTATCACCTATTTTTGCCATGAAATTGGAGTTGGGTAGGAAACCTTTACATGTTCCCTTAGAAATAGCCACACCAATGGGAGATAAAATCATTATAGAGTACAAGTATGATATTTGTGATGTGAGAGTTTATGATAGATCTTTACTTGAGGAATTGATTGAGTTACCTGTATTGGAGTTTGATGTTATCCTTGGTATGGATTGGTTGACTGTTCATAAGGCTTCGATTGATTGTGCAATGAAAAGGATAAAGTTTCGACTCGATGGGCAAGAAAAGTTTATTTTTCAGGGGGAGGCTAACAGACATATATCGGGGTTAGTATCTGCAGTACATGTAGGAAGGTTGATGAAAAAGGGATGTATTGCTTATTTAGCATCACTGGTTGACATTACAGGGGTATCTAAAGAAGTAGAGTAGATTCTGGTGGTGAAAGAGTTTTTAGATGTATTTCTAGATGATCTTCCAGGATTGCCACCAGAGAGGGAGATTGAGTTTGAAATTGAGGTATATCCTGGTACTGATCCTATATCCATTCCACCATATTGGATGGCACCACCAGAGTTGTAGGAGTTAAAAAAGCAATTACAGGAATTGTGCGACAAAAGTTTTATTCGGCCCAGTAGTTCACCTTGGGGAGCGCTAGTGTTGTTTGTGAAAAAGAAGGATGGGTCACTGTGGATGTGTATTGATTACCGGCAATTGAACAAGGTCACAATAAAGAATAAGTATCCTTTGCCCAAGATTGATGACTTGTTTGATCAGTTACAAGGGGCTTATTTCTTTTCCAAGATATATTTGAGGTCAGGATACCATCAATTGTGGATTAAAGGTGAGCACATTTCAAAGACAGCTTTCAGAACTCGATATGGGCACTATGAGTTTTTAGTGCTACCATTTGAGTTGACAAATGCTCCAGTAGCATTCATGGACATGATGAATCGAGTGTTCAGGCCATTTTTGGATAAATTTGTAATTATCTTCATTGATGATATCTTGGTGTACTCCAGAAGTAGAGAGGAACATGAGGAGCATCTCAGAGTCACATTGTAGATATTGCAGGATCATCAGTTGTATGCGAAGTTCTCAAAATATGAGTTCTGGTTGATGGAGGTAGTATTTCTGGGGCATGTTGTTAGCAAAGATGGTATAAAGGTAGATCCACAGAAAGTTGAAGTAGTTGCTAATTGGCCACGTCCTACTACAGTCACTGAGATACGGAGTTTCCTTGGTATGGCAGGGTATTACCACAGGTTTGTTAAAGACTTTTCCAGGATAGCTACACCAATGACAAAGTTGACTCGGAAACAATTAAAGTTTCCATGGAGTGAGGAGTGTGAAAAGAGTTTCCAGACTCTTACGACCTGTTTAATTACTGCACCAGTGTTAACTCTTCCTTCCGAGGCAAGCAGTTTTGTTGTATATTGTGATGCTTCGAGGATTGGTTTGGGTAGTGTTTTGATGCAGGACAGGAAGGTAATTGCTTATACTTTCTATCAGTTGAAGAAACATGAGGTGAATTACCCCACACATGATTTAGAAATGGCAGTAATAGTCTTTACACTGAAGATATGGAGACATTATTTGTATGGGGTGAGATGTGAAGTTTATACTGGTCATAAGAGTCTACAATACATCTTGCAGCAAAAAAAATTGAATTTGAGGCAAAGGAGATGGGTCGAGTTGCTGAAGGATTATGACTGCCATATTTTGTATCATCTTGGAAAAGCAAATGTGGTGGCAGATGCTCTTAGTAGGAAGTCAATGGGAAGTTTATCACATGTGACTACTTCAAAAAGACCATTGGTACGAGAATTGTGGGAGTTAATGGCTAAGGGTTTAACTTTGGATTTGGAATCACAGGGGCAAGAGACAATGTTAATAGCACAGTTCCAGGTGAAATCATTACTTATGGATGAGATAAAGAGTTCCTAGAATGAAGATCTGCAGTATGTTAAGATTAGAGACTTGGTTCGAGATGGTAAAGCTCTTGATTTTTCTGTTGAGGGAGATGTGTTAAAATGTAAAGGGCGATTATGTGTTCCAGATATTAAGGGGTACAAAGAACAGATTATGAAAGAGATTCATTACTCTCCCTACACAGTTCATCCGGGGGTAACAAAGATGTATCATGACTTGAAGGAATATTATTGGTGGCCAAACATGAAGGATGATGTAGCAAGGTTTGTCTCCAAGTGCTTAGCTTATCAACAGGTGAAATTTGAGCATCAGAAACCCTCAGGTTTGCTTCAAGAGATCCAGCTACAAGATTGGAAATGGGAACAAGTAACGATGGATTTTGTGGTGGGCTTGCCAAGATCACAGAAGAGGTATGATTTAGTATGGGTGATTGTGGATAGATTGACCAAGTCAGCTCACTTCTTAGAGGTAAAGATAACTTATACAGTTGCACAGTATACACAACTTTATGTGGACATGATTATACGGTTACATGGTGTTCCATCAGTAATTATATCTGATAGAGGTACTTAGTTCACCTCTAGGTTTTAGCAGAAGTTCCAGGAGGCATTGGATACTACATTGCATTTCAGCACAACATTTCATCCTCAGACAGATGGACAGTCAGAAAGAACTATTCAGACATTGGAGGATATGTTGAGGTTGTGTGTGTTGGATTTAAAAGGCAGTTGGGATCGCTTCCTACCACTGATAGAGTTTGCCTACAACAATAGCTACCATTCTACCATTGGGATGGCACCATATGAGGCTTTGTATGGAAGGAAATGCAGATCATCTATATATTGGGTGGAACAAGGTGAAAAGTAGTTAGAGGGGCTAGATCTGATCAGACAAATGATGGAAAAAGTTCCTATTATACAGGAAAGGATAAAGACTACTTTCAGTAGGCAGAAGAGTTATGCAGATCTAAAAAGAAAAGATGTACAGTTTGCAGTGGGTGACCATATATTTCTGAAGATCTCTCCCATGAAAGGAGTAATGAGGTTTGCAAAGAAAGGCAAGTTGTCACCAAGATATATTGGACCCTTTGAGATTTTAGATCAGGTTGGTAATGTATCATACAGACTAGCACTTCCACCTAATATGGGTTACGTACATCCGGTGTTTCACATTTCTATGCTACGGAAGTATGTTCCAGATCCGTCCTATGTTCTTCAACCCCATGATATTGAAATTGATGAGGCATTGTCATTTGAAGAAGTACTAGTACAGATTGTGGATCATTAGATTAGACAGCTTCGGAATAAGAACATTCCAATGGTTAAAATACTGTGGCGTAGCAGAAGTGTAGAAGAGTGTACTTGGAAGAGTGAGGCTGAGATGAGACACAAGTACCCCTACCTGTTTCATGTGTCAGGTTTTTATTCTACCCTATAACCTTAAAATAAATTCGAGGATGAATTTATTTGTAGGGTGGTAGAATGTAACACCTTAGTCAAAACCTAGAACCTGAACCACAAAGGGCTACCTTAGAAAATTTTGACTTGACTTGATTGTTGTGATTTGTTATATTTTTATGTTTGAATTTGACAAGAATGCATATTTTATGATGTGTTTGTATGATTAGGGGAGGTTAAAAGACTGTTAGGAAGCAATCGGGTAAAATTAGGTTTTTGGTGAACTAAGGGCAAAATGGTCATTTCACACCCTTTGAGTTTTTAGTGGAAATTAACATTATATTTGATGGTAAAAGAGAATATTAGGACAAAAAAATAGAGGTGTAATAGTCATATGAATTAATATTGGAAGATTAAAGCCGATAGAAAATAATTATGGGAAAGGTTAACTGAAAAGGGATCAAATTTGAACTAGGGGTAGTATAGTCTTTTCCTAAGGTATATGGACTTATTTGGTGCAAGCAAGTTTATGGTGACCATTTTAAGTTAACCTAAATCAAACCATTGGATGGAAAGATCAAGAATTGAATGGTTAGTAAGCTAGGTTGCATAATTTTTACTATAGAATCAATATATTGGATTATTAACTTGATTTTTTCACAACTCTTCTTCAACCTTAGCCATTTTCATACAACTTTTCTCTTTCTTCCTTAAGCAAGTTTCGACCACTTTTGATCTTAGTGATACCAAGTTATTTTCTTTCATTTCTTGATTCAAACAAGTTAATTTCATCATCCTAAATACAATTCTAACCTTAGAATCAAAGAAAAATCAAGAAAAGTTGATAAATCTAAGCTTGGAAAATTTCAAAGAACTATTGAAGAAGTTGAAAGAAAATAAAAAATTTGGAAGAAACCCTAACTTGGAAGAGGTGAACCTTCGGGTACTCCGGCTAGGAGTGTCGAGCGGCGGGCCACTTAGGGCTTACGAGTCGTGCGTCGGGGGATAAAGTGAACTTTTTGCATTTAAGGTGAGTTTATATATATAATTATGCATGATTAGAATCATATATCATATAATATGTCAATTGGAAAGCTAAACCAACACTTGATATCCTAAAGTACCTACAATGTATTTTTACTCCTAAATAAGCCAATCGAAATGACCTAAATTGACATAAACTTTGACTGGTTATAAAATGAAACCTAAAAAGCCAATTGAACCCCCCACTTAGCCCAATCATCTACTTTTACCCTAAGCTTTAAAATGATACTTTATAGTCCACTTAAATCCATTGATAGCATAGTTAACTAGAAACTACTCAAAAATCCCAAAACAAACCCGTTACGGCTAGAGCCAATTGCTGCAGCGCAATTGGGCCCGCCAGTCATTTTTATCACTTGACCTAAACTTGTTCTATTATTTGTTATGGATATATATTGGCCCTATATGAGTTGAATTTATGCTATTTTTATTGTTCTATTGAGACACACCCATATGGTATTATAACAGGGCTACCTCGATGGTGTAGCGGGTAATTCCATCGACCGTGTGCACACTTGTATTCATTGGACCCTTGCTAGGGAGAGGTATTATATTCTCCAGCCGTAAGTATTGATCTCCCTTACATACATTGGATTATGCACGATTGTGCTATTACAGTGTGATTGCACTTTTCATTGGACCCAATCCTGTTATATCATATGAGAGTTGACTCATACATTGGATATTCATATAGAAACTTGTTTCACCCCATATTTTCCATCTTATATTATTTCTATAGGTCATTTATGAGAGATCATGGTATTATGAATATTTACTGCATCTTTATATATATATAGATTCACTGAGTATTTTTATACTCACCCCCGTAGTTGTCATTATTTTTCAGGGCCGCAGTGAGACTTGAATTCCATTGGTACTATCTATCCTCACCTTGGAATTTTGCTACTTATATCATTTAATACTCGGATCTTAATCAGTATATGTAAATATTTGTACATTATTAGAGATTTCATAGAACTGTAATCGAAATAGAGACATATATGTGTGTACTTGTATTTCTTTTAGTTTTACATATAAATTATACTATGGATGTGTATGGTTTGATATAGACATATGATGAGTTGATATCGGAGGTTGAGTTGGATGTTGATAATGAAGTTATATTGGGAGTGTTGTTTGCATTTTCTACAGCGGGATATAGTCTTATATTAGAGGAGATGCTGTCAAAATTTCATTAGAAATATTAAGCTATATTTGAGTTGATTATATGAATTGCTTGCTATATCATACTGTTAGTTGGGTTCTTCGTGGTACTGGTAGCTTAGGCAATACCCCTACACTAGGACCATCGCGACACCTAGGTTGGGTCGTGACAAAGGTGGTATCAGAGTTAAAGGTTTATTATAACATGTAATGTTTTCATATTAGTAGCAATAGAAGTACTATGGAATATAGGATTCTCTTATATCGTAAAAATAACAGTCTTCTTCATTATTTGAAATTCTGCGTACCTATGATATAAACATTCTTTTACATGTTGGATTGTTTTATTTTGATTTGTAACAGTGTGTTATGATGTCAGAAAGTGCGAATAAGCATGCTAGACCTATTGAGGAGGGTGAGTTCCATGGATCTAATGAGGAGGCAGAGGTTGCTTCTAATACATTTGTTCCTATATGGAGGACTCATTCTGAACCACCCCGGTCACGGAGACATACTGAGTATGATCAAATTGGTGATGTACCTTGGAGACAGGAGATACAAGAGATGAGACAGGAGATTTTACAGACTATCCGGACTCACTTGGCAGCACAATAGCCACCTCCACCTCCAGTACAACTAGTGGTATAGCCTGAAATGCCACAAGCACCCTAGAGGGAACCAATAGTATTACAGGGAGTCAGGGCACATAGAGTTATCCTAGAAGGTGGTATAACTATTGGGGAGTTCATGAGACTGCGACTACCTACCTTTGCAGGGGAGTATGGTACTGACCACAGTGATTTTATTGACAGGGTTGATAGAGTGGTTCGAAAGCTACCTTGTTCTGATACCAGGATCATAGAGTTGGTGGGATTATTACTGGAGGTAGATGTTGCTACTTAGTTTATAGAGCATATTGATGATAATATTCACAGTGATATTCCTATGACTTGGGGAGAGTTTAAATAGAAGATGATGGATAAGTTTTTGACAGAGGATTTACGAGAAAGCAACATTGTAAAATTTGAGCAGCTGAGACAATGGAACCTATCTATTTTAGAATATGCCAGAGAGTTTAGAAGGTTGAGTAAGTATGCTAGGAAGATTGCTCCTACAGAAGAAGATTTGATTAGGTGGTTCAGGAGAGGGTTACATACATCTCTGCATAACATCCTATTAGCTATGGAGTTTACTTTCCTCAATCGTGCTATTGATAAAGCAGCCCAGATGGAGGCTAAATATAAGGAGGAAAGATCTGATCGGGAGCAGAGGAAGAAATGAAGAGGAGAAGAGTATCGTAGACCTGGAGAGGGGACATCCTAGACTTTTGCACCTAGACCTTATCTCATTGTTTCCCTCTCTAGGTGCAGAGTAGAGGTAGATTCCTGACTTTTATTCATCAGAGGAATTCTGCAATATTGAATAAACAGTGTAATTAATTTCAACACTGTATCTTCATAAATGTGTATTAGATGCTCTATGGGTATTTGTATAATGATATAGATATATTGTGCATATATGTGTATGGCATATTTTGGAGAATATATGTGAATGTGTATATGATGATGGTAATTACAGAAAGTAACAGAATGTATAGTGTTATGTGATATGTGGTTATAGATTGATATGCATAGTATGTGATTGATAGATGTAGTAATGGGTTCTACAGGTGCCGGTCGCCTCTAGCATCTCTCGCATCCTAGGACCGTCACGTCCCTGAAATGGGATGTGATAGATACTTCCTCAATTTGCAGAACCAAAAGTGGCTGAGGAAGAGCTACCAGAACTATTGATGGTGGCGGAGTTGTAATAACCTATAAAAGCATAACGTGTTTTTATGAATAAAGTTCTCAGTATGTGGTTTGAAAGTATCGAAATGACTAAAGATAATTTTGAAAACTTAGTTAGAGCGAAAACATAAAACTTTTCAGAAATTGTCGGTGTCGATATCACTGTCGCAAAAATAGTAGTCCGGTCATTGGGAACTACATTGCATTTCAGCATAGCATTCCATCCTTAGATAGATGGACAGTCAGAGAGGAATATTCAGACACTGGAAGATATGTTGAGATTGTGTGTGTTGGATTTAAAAGGTAGTTGGGATCGCTTCCTACCATTGATAGAGTTTGCTTACAACAACAGTTACCATTCTACTATTGGAATGGTACCATATGAGGCTCTTTATGGCAGGAAGTTTAGATCACCGATATGTTGGGTGAAACCGGGTGAGAAGTAGTTAGAGGGACCAGACCTGATCAGAGAGACAGTGGAGAAGGTTCCTATTATTCAGCAGAGAATAAAGACTGCTTTCAGCAGGCAGAAGAGCTATGTAGATCCAAAGAGAAAGGATGTGCAGTTCACAGTGGGTGACCATGTGTTTTTAAAGATCTTTCCTATAAAAGGAGTGATGGGATTTAGGAAGAAAGGCAAATTGTCACCTAGGTATATTGGACCTTTTGAGATCTTGGATCGGGTCGAAAATGTTTCTTACAGACTAGCTCTTCCACCGAATATGGGACATGTGCATCCAGTATTCCACATTTCCATGCTACAGAAATATGTGCCAGATCCATCCCATGTGTTGCAAACCTAAGAAATTGAAATTGATGAAGCTCTTTCATATGAGGAAGTTCCGGTATATATTGTGGATAGGCTGATCAGACAGCTTAGGAACAAGAGCATTCCTATGGTTAAAGTATTGTGGCATATCAGAAGTATAGAGGAATGCACTTGGGAAAGTGAAGCTGTGATGAGGCATATATACCCCCATTTATTTCCTGAGTTAGGTTATTTTTCCATCCTATAG
>CANXYC010020734.1:0-57113 GCA_948193065.1 Aleurites moluccanus | reverse complement strand
CAACTCTAGGCCTAAAAATAGGTCATATAACATGCATATATATATATTCCATGCATTCACATATAATATTAACACATCATAAAGAAAGGAAAATAATTTCCCTAAAGGTCCCTATTAGGGTTTAGGCTAAGGTGTTACAATAGAGTTCCTTGGTATATAGTGTATAGAGGTTTGAATTGACTTAAGTAACATGTTAAAATGATCAAGGGTATAATGATATGACATGGATGTATAAATATTTTACATATATATAATATATGCATTTGAGATGAAATGCATATGTGATTTGAGATACGGATGATTATATTGAAGTGCATTTTGAGTTGCAATTGATAAATGGAGGATATAAGGGGATGTATGTTATATTGGGAGTGTATTTTTATATGTTTTACGGATAGCTTAAGTCAGAGTTTCAAAGGAGACTCTGTCAGTTTTTCTGCATGCATATTTGGTAATATGATGTTTAAAAAAAAAAAATTATGACCTAAAATGTATCACAGGTTAAGTAATGAATGTAAATGTTTAAACATGGGTTCTTCGAGGTACTGGTGGCTTAGGCATTACCCGTACCCTAGGACCGTCATAGTCTAAAGTTAGGCTGTGACATCTGCATTATTATATTCAGTATTAGATTTATGGTCGTAATTCTATTGTTATTCCATTAAGCATAAATCTTTAATTAATGATGTTAAGTGCATGATGTCAGCTCTGAGTGGCTAAATAAAGATGTTAAATTATTGATATTATATTTGATAGGCTTACTACGAGTTCTGGAAGGCTTATACTTTTCTATTCCTTAGTATCGGTTACGTGCCCAATAAGGTCGGGTCGTGACATAAACTAGGATCCTTTAAAGCCCAAGTCCACTAGATTGCAAACTTCAATTTACAGTTGAAATGCTCTTGCTTGATACAAATTCGGTTTCCTTTTACCCATCTTTTCACCGTTGAAATTAGCAATGTTAAAGTCTCATATGCATAACTACTTGCTGCCCTAAGGAGGGTTAAGCTGTCTAATAGCCTCCCAAACCTCTAAACGATCTCCTTTTATAGGGCTTCCATAAATGAACATTATATACCACCCAATAGCATCCCCAAGGCCCTTTAGTATTAACATAAATCCGGCCACTACAACCTGATATCCAATCCACCACAAAGCTAAACCCTTAGTTAGATTATTTGGTTCAAAATAACATGTTTTGTCAAAATTTAACCTTCTTCTAAGGTGCTGCAAATACAAGGACTTTTGTTTAGTCTCCATGAGAAACATAGTGGAGGGGCGATGTAGGTTGATGAGCTCTTTCAGAGCTCGAATTGTTAAAAGTTACCCAAGCCCTTGACAATTCCTGGAGATTAAAGTCATAGTGAGACGAGTAGCTTTTGGCTAGCCACTAAAGCCCTTTTGGATTCGTTGGGTGTACTCGCATAAGAGGAAGCATAAATCTAAGGGATAAGGTTTGAAAGGCATGGTTTACTTAATTGTTTTGGAATGATCTCCTCAATAACCACAGAAAGAGAAGGAGATACAAAAGTTCTTGCATGTTTTTTTCCAATGTCTTATTCTTTTTTTTTTTTTTTTTTTGGGTACCAAGGTTAGAAGGTGATGAAAGTAGAATTGACATTTTTGTGATTAAAGGAAGATTTTTGCGTAGGTTTTCAAAGGACAGATAAAGAGAGATTTCTAGGTTATTTTCGGAAAATTTTTAGGATAATGAATAGTTGTGGATAAATCAACAAGCCGATCAATGGGTTAGGATATTGGGGAATTTTTATTTTTGGGGTTTATTAGCAATGGGTTCCTCTGCATTTCTTTTCCCTGATTCAAGGGAAAGATTAAAATTTATTACTTTAGTTATTGTTCTTTTAAAATTATAATTTATTTGATTTTTATATTTTAATTAATTTTTCTAAAATAAAATATAATTATAATGGACTGAATGGAAAAAAAATAAAGATTTTAATAGAATTGTATTATATTATAATCACTATTATCTTAAATAATATATTAGAATCCTCATTTTTTAGTCATTTAATTTATTTTTAAATTTATTTATTTAATATTATTTAAAATTTTATTTTTTAATAAGTACCTACAAGCATTCATTAGAAAATCTTAATATATACTTCTTACAATTCATTGTCCAAGTTAGGAGGTGGAAGCGAAATCAACCGAATCGATTAAATCGAATTAAATTGATTAAACTAAATTGAAACTGATAATTTCACAATTTATTTTATTTAGTTTGATTTAAAAAATAAAATAAATCAAAAGTTTAGTTTAATTTAGTTTACGATTTGAGTGTTTTTTCTTCAGTTTCAAATCGAATTAAACCAAAATTATATATATATATATATATATATATATATATATATATATATATATATATATATATATATATTACCATTATTACAATTAAATATATTTTATTTTATTTTATATACAATCACATTTTTTTAATTTAATATTAATTTAGAATTAAAAAAAAATATCCATGAAAATTAATTAAAGGTAAATAAAAAAGAGCATAATTTTTGAAAAGAAAAATACAAATTTTTGGTGTGCTAATTAATGGAATAGATAAATTTTGGATTGTATAATATTGAAATATTTTTGAATTTTTTTATTACCGATATTTTATAGGTGTTTTTTCTTAAATTTATAATAAAATAATGATTTTAAATTTATAATAAAATAATGATGATTTATTAAAAAAAATTGGTTTGAAATCGATAAATTAAAGGTATTTAAATCAAACTAAATCAAACTAAAATTAATAATTTGATTGTAATGATAACTTGATTTGATTTGAGAATTTTATAAATTTAAAATATTAATTTGATTTAATAATAATCTTTTAAATTAATCAAACCGAATCAACTCCACCCCTAGTCATGGTTGTCAAAATTGAATCGAAACAACTGGTTGAATTAGAAAAATTGATAATCAAACTAAAAATTGGTTCGGTCAGCTTTAAAAATTCGTCTCTAAAAATCAATTAAAAATTAATGAACCGACTGATTAATTGATAAATCAATTGAATCAGACCTATTTTTATGTTCGAACGAGTCAGATTTTTTTTAAAATATTTTTATTTTTTTATAAAAATAATAAATATCAATTTATATTTAATTTTATCATAATATATATATATATATATATTAAATTAGTTATATATATATATTAATTTTTTGAATTTAATTAGTTAGATTAAGATAAATATTTGATTCTCAATTTTTTAACCAATCCGATTTTAAAATCTTCTAAACTGTAGAAGATAAGACAACCCAAGTTCATTCCGGACAAACCCAAACCCAAACAAAACCATAACCGCCTTTTATTTCTACTGGAATGAAACACGCATAAACAGAGCTCATAATTACATCTTTCCATCTCAAAATCCCCAAATTTCCCAATCCAATTCCGCAAATTTATTCACAACCTTTCAATCAAATATGCCGAAGAAGATGGGCGTCAACAGCAAGGCCGAGGCCGCTCGGGCTCGGAAATCGGCCACCGAGACCGAGCGCAAGGAGCACGAGGCTCGCCAGAAGGAAGAACAGTACTGGCGCGATGCCGAAGGCGCCAAATCCCGCGCTGCCAAGAAACGAGAGGAGGAATCTGAGAAGCGAGCTGAAGCCGCAGCTCGACGTGCTGAGGCTCGCCGATTGGCTAATATGGAAGAAAAGGAGATCGAAAAATCGATTAAGAAGCCTGATAAGAAGGCGAATCGGGTGTCAGTTCCAGTACCGAAGGTGACAGATGCGGAGCTAAGGAAACGGCAGGAGGAGGAGCAGGCAGAGCTGGCTAGGAAGTCGGAGGAGATGAAACGGAGGCAGTGCAGGACTGCGGCGGCGGAGGAGTATGAGAGAATGGTTTTGGTTACAAATACGAATCGTGATGATTCAATTATTGAGGCGAGAACTGTAGAGGATGCGATTGCGCAGATGACAGTCACGGATAACTTGCCTGTTGATAGGCATCCTGAGAGGAGGCTCAAGGCTTTGTTTAAGGCACGTTTGGTTGCACACTATATAAAGTTGCTCGATAGTGTTTTTGTTTAGTTATTTTATTTTATTTTATTTTTTGCTGTGTTTTTACATTCTTACATAATCTTTACATTCTTTGTCAAAAAATTTGGAATTTTTCGAACATAACGTCTTAGGTTGAAAGTTTAACTAGATGTGGGTACATTGTTCAATTTATTGAAAAAGTAAGGAGCTTTATGGTGAACAGAACAAAGTAACCAGATATGAGGCAAGGTTGAGTTTGCTGAGTTCACTTTAATTTTGGAAGATATGGGTAGACTGTTTTGAGGAACTGGAGTGTAAAATTAATCTGAGAAATCCAAGAAGCCATTTTGGTATGTCTGGAAATTAAGTGAGAATGTGAAAGTCATTATGATTATAATTTGAATTCCGTTGTTGGGAGAAACAATGGTTTGGAAAGCATGCTGAAAATTGAATATCATATATTCCTAAATCAAGGTGATCCAATTGCAAAAATATCATTAAAAATTTTGAATTTACAAACTGACATAACAGAATATAATTCTAGGATTTTTCTTTCAATTGATTCCATTTTCAAGATGAACTAAACAAATTATTTAAAGGGTTTTAGAGTATAAATGAGAAATTGAAAGCTTTGTTATTGCCTTGTAGCCTATGAATGCTCCATGAATGATCGACTTTTAGAAACAGGGAGATAAAGTCTATCGGGAGTACAAATCATGTTATGCATAATACGTTTTGCCTTCTCTTGATTTTGCGTCAACATGTTAAATGCTTGTAGGCTTTTGAGGAAGCTGAGCTTCCTAAACTCAAGGAAGAGAAGCCAGGCCTTACTCATACCCAATACAAGGACATGATATGGAAGTTATGGAAGAAATCTCCTGACAATCCTCTTAATCAGGTACATTTTGGAACTTACCTTCTAAGCTATAATCACTATTTTGAATATTGTTGTATACTTTTAGTTAACTCATCCCTGGAAATTTTTCATCTCTGACAAAGGTAGAATTTATGTGTACTTCCACATTTACTTTCCTTCTTTTTATGCTTTTGATACGTCCCAACAGTCTTAGTGGTAAAGTGATTAATATTGTTGTTTATATATATATCAACTCAAATAGCTAAAGATAAAAAGTGGATAAAAACTAACTAGTAAATGGATACTCAAATTACCAGGAACCTTTTGCATGAGAAAAACCATGGGGCATTCTACAAAAAGTACTCCACTAATTAAATAATGGGATTGGGAGGATACAAATAGGATTCTTTCAAACATTACCCAAACTTGAGGTATTGAGATGTAAACCGGGAAGGCAGAATTCTTTTTATTTTTCAGTCTTGCACAACAGTAATGCAGTTACTCACAAAAACTCAATTTTCCTCTCCTTTTCTTTTTCTTTCTACGGAGGGAATTGCTCTCTGCTCAAGTCTGTTGATCCTTCTCATGCATGGAATGCAAAATCAACAAAAGTTGGCTGCCAAAGTCCAAAATGGACAATGCTACAACAGTTAACTGCCACTTCCTAGCAATATTTGGTGCTTGTTTCTGTGGCACCAAAGAAAACATTAATGAGGCTGGACCTCACATCTATTGTTAAGACTATGGTTTCATGTTTTGGAACTGCAATTATAATTTCGCGAACATGCGGCACTGGTCATTGAATCTCTAATTCACTAATTTCTGGAAGAGAATCTTTCATGTTGTGTCATGGATTAACCATGTTTGAGAAGCCGCAATTATATTTACAGATAAATTCCTTTACTACTGTAAACCCCCCCTCCCCTCTCTAATCAGAAAAACTTCTGGTTATTTGCGAGTACGAGTTATGAAATCACTCACTGAACTACAATAACTGAAGTTCATTTTATTTTTGAGGTGCAGAATAACGAGTGAATGCTGTCACATTTTCAGACTAGATAGTGGGCTAGAATTCCTTGGAAGTTTATTGCTAGGGAGTGATCCCTGGGCATATTGTCAAGGAGCTTATGCAAGTCCATGAGCTTAAATGGATTATAATTTATGTGTAATTGTTTGCCTACTGCATTTGGAGTATCTCCTCATACTGTAAAAACCTGATTAAATTAATAATGCTATCTATTATCCTTTGGCCGAAGTGAGGCTCTTGATCCTGTTGCCATTACACTGGTCTTTGATATAAAGTATTTTCTTCTTTTCACCTCCTTTTCCAAGGCATTCACATTGTTTAATTCTAAAGGTACATATATCACATTGTTCTGCATATTTAAATTTAAATTTAAATTGTGTGATACCCTGCATCCTTGAATTAGTTAACGCCATTTGTGGTAATAAAAATATTGAAAATTATGGAAGGGTATGAGCAAAAGTTGTTGAGAAGTTCTGGATTACATTTGCCGTCACACTCAGTATATTCTAGAATTGAGGATATAGTGTAAGTTTTGATATAAGATGTATTTATTTATTTTAAAGAATTCATTATATACAAGTATCATAATCAATTCAATTATAATTTACAATTTGACAGAATGAAGTTCATTTTACCCGAGACAGGATAATTGAACATCACTAACAAGTGATATGGAAAATGGGTATCATTACCATACCAGAGAGATTAGAATATAGGACTAACTGATTCTCAAAGACTAATTTTGCTTTTAGACTATAATCTCATTCATCTTTTTCTGGGAACTAGAAGAAAATAGTCATATATGATAACTACAATAATCATCTCTTAGATTTAAAATAATGAAATGAAATTGTTCTGACGTTATTAATAATTGTAAATTGGCTTTGACTTTTATAATTTTTTTATTATAATTTTCTAAGTAAAGGAGTTCCCTACATACCATATCAAATTTGGGGAGTTGCATGAAATTATAAGATTTCATCTAACAATTTATTTATTTATTTTTAAGTATGAAAGCTCTTACAAAGGCAAAAACAGAACTTTGTAAATAAAGAAAAATAAAACCTCTTGCATGGAGAGAAAACTAATGAAAACGGAAGGGAAAAAAGAAAAAAAAGAAGACTGCCATTGAAAGGTGAGGGTAAATTACATTGGTGATAACAAAAGATAAATTTGTTACAATTCAATCACTTGAGTTGATAATTTATTACAGTTAAATAACAAGTTTAATAGTGCAATTAACTGGAGTTAACCTAATTTTAGTGCTTGATGGGGGAATAAAATATACTACTATGAAACAATATTCAGATGTTAGAGGCAACCATACTCTTAGAATCACTGTAATTTGCACGAACTGAAATAGAGAAGTTTGTCTTTCTCCTCAATTCTTTCTCAACAGTGAAGTTTAGATGACAAGG
The DNA here is from genome assembly GCA_948193065.1 of Aleurites moluccanus. NCBI lineage: Eukaryota > Viridiplantae > Streptophyta > Magnoliopsida > Malpighiales > Euphorbiaceae > Aleurites > Aleurites moluccanus. The sequence continues at coordinate 49,802 of CANXYC010020734.1, read as the reverse complement.
TTGGTTGGAAAAGAAAGTTCATGAAGCTAAGAGTACAATCCATTGCTTAATTCGTTGCATGTTTCAATCAGAATCATAAGTAAAAGGTTCAATTAGATTTAATTGAAATAAAAATAAAATTTATTTTATTATAACAAATTGATTTTAGTGATTCAAATAAAATTAAAGATTAATTTTGATGACCATATTGTAATTTACCCAAAGATGGGAGAACTAAAAAATATTAAAATCCAGATTTTATTTAAAAAAAAAAAAAAAGAAAAACAGATTGAAAAAGAACTCATTGTGGATAAAGAAAAATGATAGACAATTTCAAAATGTCTTTTCTTTTGGATGATATGAGAGAGTGATAAAGGGCAGCCTCAAGACATTTGACTAATGTTGTATAGCTTAAAAAACAGTTAGAAAAAAATAAATTCTAATAAAAACATTATAGAACTATAAAAGTTTAAACAATTACAACTAATTTAGAACAAATAATTTTATGAAATTTACTTCCAATTCTATATTTTTATATTTGAAATATTCAAAATTTTTATTTTTATAAATTTAATTATTTAAAATTAAATATAATTAAATCAAATTCTATCAAAACAAGTAAAATTTTTAAATAATTTTATAGATAAAATTAAATGCTCATAACATATCATTTTTTTTTCTCTCCTTTTTCTCCTTTTTCTATCCTCTCTCTTCTCTTATGCTCATTTTCTTTGTTTCAACTTTTCTCTTTTATTTATTTTAATGTGTTTTTATTTTCTCTCTCTATTAATTTATTATTATTATTATTATGAGACGTTTTTAAATTTTTTAGCAGTAAGATGATTTATAAGATGTATTTATTTTTTTCATTTATATTATTTTTTTAGTAAATTTAATATATTTAATTATAACACATTAAGAATATTTTAATAAATAAGAATAAAAAGAATTTAATTCTAAATTTGTTACAAATTTTAGATTTTATTAATTCAAACATGTAAAATTCACTTATGATGGAATTCTATATTTTTAATTCATTTATTTCAAACTGTTAATATATATGTTATTTATGATATTTTTCTCTAGTTCAATTGTCATTAAAATAAGGAATTTAATAGTTTTTTCTTAATTTATGAAGATCAAGAACATATTTAAAGCTTATAGAAATTTTAATCCAAGTGTTTAATCGATGTAATCTAAGCATGTTTTACTATAACTGTAATACCCATGGCTCTTAACCTTTGTTTCTTGTGATAGGAATCCTAATTAAGGATTTGCTGGTTTAATGACGTCAATTATTATATGCTTCATGCAGATTTGTTTCATATGCATTCATTTGAGTAAGAGGTCCATTTCACTTGCATCATATTGTTCTAACAATAAATAAGGCTTAAGCTTAGAAATGGTTTAGGTAAGCTTGATTATAAACTACATGGGGTATGAATGGTGAAGTTCACTGGAATTGTTATAGAAGCCATTGTAGATATGTATATAAGCTTGAAATGGTCATAATAACTCTTTATTAGACGCTTAAAAATTAGATGTATGAGTTGAAGTTAATGGTATAATGACCCGAAATTTATAAATATTTTAAATTCTTAATTTATGAGAATTTAAAAAAAAAAAATTATTTATTTAATTTGAAAATAAAATATATTTACAGAACTATATTATTTTTAGTTCAAAAATTTTAATATTTATTTAATGAATTATTTGTCTTAATAAATATGTAATTAAAGTCACCAAAAATAAAATATATGAATAATATAAAATTTTAGAGAAAATATTTTAAAGTCTTGACATTATTATTTACTTTAGAAATAAATTTTTTAAGTTAAATTATAATTTTTATGAATTATTATAAATTAAATTATTATTTAAATAAATTATTCTAAATTATTATGGATTTGTTTTTCAAGTTTTCATAAGTTATGTTTGGTTTACTTTTGAATTGACATTATATGAACAAATCATGTAATTTAGCTACTTTTTTTTTTAATTACATGACTTTTCGGTGGGTTCCTATTCTCTTCACACTTTACAAATCCAGTTGGTCATTGCCCTCTATTTTCTTCAATTGGCAGGTTCCCATGTCAAATTGCCTATCGACTGCCATGGTTATGGCAGTCAACAAACCTCCCACACAAACTCCCCCTCGTTCTTTCCATAATATGGTCCAAATGGGCAGCTAATCAATACCTTGTATTAAAAAATTTTCTTTTTTGCATGCACCATAGGAAGAACAACTCATTCCTCTCAACCACCTCACTACTATTACCTCTCCCGAACAGTGAACAAGTCACAAAACCTATGCAAGTATCTCATTGCGGAGTCTTTTCATTTGGTGGCTTTTGAAGAACTAGAATCATAACTATCGGAAGTGGCTAACAAATCCCAAGTGTGGTTCTCTTTCCATTCTTTGGGTATTTCCGTATACCCTTCATTCTAGAACCCAAAAACACTGTTTAACAGCGAAATTGTGAGAATAGGATTTTCCTAGAACATTGAAGAGAAAGCTTTCACACAACCTACTAGGCATTGGTTCTTTTTTTACTTTAAAGGTTGCAAGGAACTCTACGGTGAGAGGCTCAAAAGCAATAGGATTGAATGTGACAAATTTTTCCCACCCTACGACCTTCAGGTATCCAGAGCAGTTGTCCAGTATGCCAAGTAGATGATTTTTATTAACTTCGGAATAAATTGTCTAATGAATAAATTATAAAAGTTTTTTTTCTCGATCCTTTAAACAAGTATTTTTGGATGAATTTTAGGAAGCTAAACCATGTTGGGAACTAGCACAGACATGTTGAATCCATTTGGAGTAAGAAGGATCATCACACCATGTCAAATAAACATGAGTGCATTGAATTAAAGAAGAAAATGGAACTTCATACAGAAGGTGACATCTCCAGCTGACATGAGCGTGTTAGTCAAGCTTGGCCATGTTGATTTACGGTTAATACCCCATGTCATTTGACATAGGCTTGTTGAGCTGTATGAAATCGAGCATTTGAATTGTTTTAAGGGCCGCACAATCATGTCATTTTGACATGGGCGTGTTAAGCTGGAGTTGTTTTGATTTCCTAATCAACAAGGATTTGGCTAGATATTTTCAAATGCTTTTAAGAAGGGAAGAACCAATCCTTAACATACAAAAGATACCAGTAGGTAGATAGATACAATTCTTTTCATTTTTCTTTAATTAGTTACAAAAATTATATTAGAGTTTCGATTTTTTATAATTAGTTTAGTTCTTTCAATTAAAGTTCTTTAAGCTCTGTATTGGATTTAGATTAGAATGAGCTATAGAAGTTGAGCTACACTTTGGAAGAGAACTTCAAATAATCAATAAGAGTTTCTTTCCTTCATTTCTATTCATTGCTTTTATTATTTATTCTTGCAATTTATTTGTTGAAATGGACTATTTGAATGCTTTGAATATGAATGTTGTTCTCAATTCTAACATGAGCTAAGTCTTCAATTCTGGGGATTTAGATGGATTCATTTGAATAATTCATGTTAGGGTTAATATTAGGAAATCTAGAATTCTAATTGATTGTTAATCTAAACTTATTTCCCATATTAAGTACTTAGTTACCGCTCATATTCTTATATTAGTTGAAAGATTGAAAAATGAAGGTTAATACTATAGAGACATTAATAATTATAGTAAGTTATAAATTAAAAATATATTAGCTTATTATAGATAAATTGAATTAAAATTTTATTTATTCTTTAACTGAATTCTAAAAGAAATGTTATAAAATATTTAATTCCTAATTTGATTACTTAGATTTCTATGATTGATAAATATTAACTTGTAATGATTGCTTGAATTGGTGAAATTTACATTTCCTAAAGCCTTTTATATTTGATTTCTTAATTTTCTTTTTATATTTACTTGCTTTAATTTTAATTCATTTTTATCGTACCTAATCTTGTTAAAGTGTTTTAAGAACAGAACAATCATCAATTGCATAAAGCCGAGTAGCTGTTTATAGGTGAACAGCAACCTCGGTAGTTTCTCCACTAGCTAATATACATCGTATACTTGTGAGCAAGTTGTAGCCTATTTAGGGACGAAAAAGTGGTGCGTGGAAGTTGCTCCAGCAATTAATGGCGGTTAGCTTCTGGCTAGTGACTCGCCAACAACTGATACACTTGTGGGGGTAGTGTCGGTCATCGAACGTAGGATGACGGTAGATTGAGGCTTTTCTCTCTCTCTTTTCTGTCCACTGACTGAATTTATAAAATATTTTTTATTTTTCTTTATATTAATAGTTAATAAATAAATATTATTAATAATAAATAATATTAAAAATAAAAATTACAAAATATTACAGTAATATTCATTTTTATTATTAAATTTTAAAATATTATATATATGAAAATTTTATTTTTATAAAAAAAATTTATTATGACCCGATCACTTAAAAATTTATTTTTAAATCTAAATTTAAAAGTGACTCAGAATTTGACTCAAAAATTTTTTTATCATCAACTTGATGTTTTTTTCAAAGCCCAACATAACGTACAATTATTCGACTTAAATTTACTTTAAACTAAAATAATCCCAATCCAAAATTATCCAACTCAATTCTACCCAGTTGCCATTTCTAATTATTTTCAAATCAAATTGTCTTATTGTATAAATTATGTTTTGAATTGTAAATTATTGGTTTAGGCCTATTATCCTATTAAAAATTAATTAGAAAGGTCGGATTTGCTCATCCTCTAGGTATTATCTTACTCTCAATAAAATTGAAAATTTAACTCAAATATAGTATTAAATATCATTACAAAAAAAATACTAGTACTAGAACACATAAAAATTATTTTTATGAACTTATGGTAACAAAAATAAGTTATCGCACCGTGCTACTAAAAGATTAAAATCAGAAATTTTTTTAGCAAATTTTTGTATGCTGTCAAAAAATTATTGATAACAGTAATATTTTTTCTATAAAATTTATATATTTTACAGTTGTTTAACAAATAAAATAATATGATATATATAAGTTTCACGTTATTTAATACTCAAAAAGAAATAAAAAAAAATATTTATGTATATATTAGCATTTATGTTAATTTTTAGAAGTAATTTTTCATATTAGAATCATATATTAGCTTTTAGTAACAAAATTAATATACTATTAAAAGCTTTACTGCTAATTTTATGATCTGCTGTAGTGTGTATTTCATTTTGGATTTATAAGAAATTCAAGAACCTACTAATTTGTTTAAGAATAACAAATTAAATAGAAATCCTAATATCCATTAAGTGCATAATTTTTCCAATTCATTTCATTATTGTATTGATACAAGGGTGAAAGGAAATAGAAGAGTGATTCTTTTATTAGCTAATATCATTAGCCCACATTATTTAAGAGTGAACGTGGTTATTCAAATCTGACAAATATCGATTCCCGCCAAAATATTTAAAAAAAAAAACACATTTCTAACATAATTTGGTATCTGGTAATGAAATTAAGCCTCAACCAATTGCTTAAAGTTAATTGGAGATACGAATCGTGGTTCACCAGTGTAGAGGGTAATAGCTGCAAGCCATGAAGCTTTCATTGTAGGATGGAATGAATCCCAGAATAAGTACTGTCGCCTATCCGAACAATAGGTTGCGTTTGGACCGCAGGATACCTTTGCATCTCCACAACATGCATTTTTCACATCAACAAATCCTGAAAATCATATGTTCAACAAATTTATTAATATCACATTTAATTTCATATTAATTAAAATTACAAAATATTGAGTCCGCCTTTGAACTTATTATGAACATACAGTCATTAACATTTAGATTTTAATTAGAGTTAATTATAATTAATCTCCAATTTTATAAACTTGGTAAATTATCACTTATTAATAATTTAATTAATCAATTTGTAAAATTAAAGAGTCCAATTGATTTCAGTTGAAATTTAAAAATGACTAAAATGATAATATATATAATTTAAAAGCCCTTTTAATTAATATGAAAATAAAATTAATATTAAAAAAAAAAGAATTGACCTGATGTATAATTGATACTAAATTCCTAATTGAGTATAATTTTTTTAATAAATATATAAGATGAAACTGAAAATACAAAAATATGAAAATAAATTTGATTATTAAATTTAAGGTTAATTAAAATGGGTAAATATAGTATTATATATATATATATATAACTCACCGAATGGAGATGGATTATCTATGACATTTACAGTCATCTCATAAGCATTTCCAAGGGAATATATAATGTCTTTGTATTCGGAGCTGAGCTTGACCAAAAGGGCACTGATTGCTGAATAAAAATCTGTAGCAAGAGAGTTCAAGTCCCCCAAACAAGCTCCTGTAGGATTTTGACTCCTCATAGATGGACAGCACCCAATTGGAGGAACACTTATAATGCCAAACTTCCTTGCCCCTAGTTTATACAAGCTCTGCATATCAACACTACTTCCATTTAAAATGTTTCAATGTTTTTAAATTTTGGGTCAACTTTGAAGAAACAAGATTCAATTATATCTACCCATACTATATATGTTCATGGGTTGTGACAATAGCTCTAATTAGTGAAGAAATTACGAATTATACGAGTTATGTCTTTAAAAATTTAATATTTTTAAACTCATACTCGATTATAAATAAGTTTAATCCATTATTAACTTGTCATAACTGAATTTGTCAATATTTCATGTTAAGTCTCTTATTTTTATTTATGTTTTTTTTTTTTTTTTATATTGAATACTTTTCTTATGCAAAAGTAAAAATGATGGAAAATTAATTGGTAAATGATAATTTTAAAAATTAAAAATTATTTTAAAATTTCACCTGAAAAATTACTGAATTTACAGAAAAGGATAACATCTTTTATGTGCTTATATACTTTTCAAGTTTTATCTAAGTATACTGTAATTTTTTTTGAAAAGCAATGTAAATCTTTAGCAATTTGTAGATTACTTTCAAAGAATTTTTTATGAGTAATTTTACTTGAAATGTGAAAAAAAATAAAATTAAAGGGACTCAATAAAAAGATAAATTTTAGGGCTCCAAAATAGATTTTTTTAATTATAATAAAAGTTTTCGAGTGATGTTATCTATACAAATTAAAATATAATAATAAATGTATTAAAATTAGTATTTGAGGATCATATACTTGAAATAATTAAGGCATTATAATAAGTATGATGAAATTAATCTCACCCTTAAGTATGTCTCATATGCAAGTCCTAAAGAAGCTATGAAGTCTTCTTTAGGAACAGCACTTTTGGAAAGGTAATAAGCAAAAACATCATTGCTACCAATGCTGACGAAGAACAAAGATTTGGAAAGAAATGTTTGAGCATACTCTTGACCCAAATTAGCTACAAGCTCACTGCAAATTGATGAAAGTTGATCCATTTGCTCTCCCAATGTAATTACATTCTTTGGGCTATTCTGCAAGACATAATTGTGAAATTTCATGGTAAATTTTCTTTTCCTTTTGTGTCTAACGAAATGTCGTATTAATAAGTTTAGAGAGTGCTTACTGGTGGCTGTCCAGTTATGTTAAAAATGCCACAGCCTGCAGAGGCAAAGTTTACTCCTCTGAAACTTGGCCTTTTGATTAATTTTGTGTTGTTCGCTAGAATGAAGTAAGGTAGTGGACTTCTCTTGAATCCCACTAGCTTAGCTGACCACAAACCATTGACAAAAAATTAAAAAAAAAAAAAGGCTTGATCAACTTAAAGCATTAATGCACACTGATTTAAATGCACCTGAATGCTTAATGCTAAAAATAAGAGAACGGATAAAAATCAATGCCATTGAATTATATGTTTGGACTTGTCCTAAAGATAGACTGAATCGATCATAAGTGAGTTTTTAATTAACCGTATTTTATGTTTATATGACTAAAAAATGATATCAAGTTCTGATTGAATTTAAATTTATCAAAAAATAAATAAATGATTTTAATCTTAATTGATATGTAAATTTACTAAAAAATATAAATAATCAACGCAATCAAAATAATAATAAAAAAAATTATTCAAAATTTAAGTTTTTGTACACAGAATATAAATGAATATTTATTACAATTTGGAAATAGATCAAAAATTACAGTACCTCTCCTACCATATATAAACAAACATTTAAACAAAAATTAAAAAGCCCATGGAGGGAAAGTAAGGTATAGTTACCAAGAAAATCAGCACTATTAAAGCCATTACTGAACCTTCCGGTTGGTGTAGAGCGGGGAAAATCAATGCCATAAGGTAGAAAATCGGCCTTAAATCCACTTCCAGACAAGAAATTGTTAGTTCCAATATCAGCTGTTGAATCTCCTAATACAAAAACTGCTGGAACTTGTGCACTTGCTGCATTAAGAACAACAATAGCCAAGCACAAGACTAGAACAATTATTTCCTTTCCCATAATTAAGGAATTAACCAAGTTAAGTAGCTCCTAAATTACTATATATATATCCTGTTAGTTCTAATATTCTTTTATGTTAGGATCTTTAGCTTTTATAACTAATTAATCTACCTAACCTTATGTTCTTGGAGTATTTATATACAAAAGAATCGTGAGTTTTCAAAACCTATATTGTCTCATTTGGCGGATTGTCCTAATTAGTGTCGGATTGACCATGTCAAAAGCTTGTCGTTACTTGCGTCTTTTCTATATGTTTTACCATATGAATAACAATGATAGCAAACAGATTTTAATAATATCATCATAAAATTAAACGATTACAATGTTTTCTGTAGCAAATTTCACCTATTTTGTTGTTCAATTTTATATATTCCACAAGGTACAGCATGGCAAGTAAATTCTAATTTATTATAGAAATATACTATAATATTTATTGGTACGTGTACATACAGTTTGCGCGATAAACTCAATTTCAATTCTCCATCCTAGAAAAAAAAAGAAAAAGAAACGACATTAATTTAATCATTTGATACATATTATTAAAATTAACAAATTAAAAGTAAATATATACCTATACAATGACGGAGCCAGAAATTTTATCTATTAGAACCATTGAATCCTAAAATTTTTTTTAGTATAAATAATTATTATAAATTACAAATCTACATTTATTTTTGAATGAACTAATATTTATTAGAAGTCCATACTATTAATTTTATAAATTTAGTCATATTTAAATTAAATTTTTCTAAAATTGATAGAATTTATAAATACATTTTAAATTAATAATGTTATAAATTTAAAATAAATTTATATTTAATATATAAAAATTGAATGTTAGAGTTTATTTATGATTGAGTTTTTTAAAAAACTTCATTTACATGTCAAATGAATTTTGTATTGATTTATTTCAGATGTAATAATATTCTTCTATTTAAAAATGTATAGTAGTTTACACTTTTGATTCAAAATAATGGATAAAAAAAAACAAAGATAAAAATTTATGAATGATCCTTTAATAATTTTATATTGTTGTTGGAGTGGGGAGTCCATTTTCCTTGAGAGATTTGTTAATAAGCCTATTGCGAATATACATTGTCTTAACACCACATACTAACCTAAAATTTCAAGATAATGAATTTATAAATATTTTCTATTTTATAATGTGTGATACTATTCTTAATTAAAATTCTAACAATTGTATTACTTGAAATAAATATATTATTATTTAAAAATTAAAAACAAATAAAATTAATGGATATGTTAATAATTTAAATGGATCATAATATAGACAAATTCATGTAAAAAGAAAACTTAAAATACACATAACTTTTATAAATTCTAAAATATTAAAAAATTTAAATTCAAAAATAAAAATGACTTTTAGAAATTTTAAAATTAGAAACATTAGATTTAAAAATAAAAATTAAATAAATTTAAGGGTAAAATACTATTTAATTCCTGAAATTTAATAAAATTAACACTTGAATTCTTGCACTTTCAAAAAGTAGCTATTAGGTTTATGAAGTTTCATTCTGTCACAATAATTAATCATTTCATCGGTTTTTTTTTAAATTTTTTATTAAAAAAAATTAAAATAATTTATTTTCCCAAAATACCCTCATCTTCAACTTTTATATTTTTTCCTTTATTTTCCTTCATTTTCTTTCCTTTTCTTCCCTTTTTTTTTTTTTTTTTGTAAAAAGCTCATATTAAAATATTTTCTTATTTTTTCTTTATCATGTGATGTTTTTTCTTTTTTTTTTTTGGTTAATTAATAAATTAATTAATTGTATAATTTTGGGTTTGTTGAAATTAAAGAAATTGAAATTTGTATGTAGATATTGTGATTAATAAAATTGTGTGGAAAAAAAAAAGATTTGATTGTGAAGAAAAGCGAATAAATTTCGAGATAGGTTTTAATAAAATGATATGAAAAAGAAAATTTGATAAAAAAAATATATTTTTATCTTTTTATAGTATTTAATATTTAAATAAATGAAATGATGAATTATTATGATGAAATTAAACTTAAGGAATTCAATAATTACTTTTTAAAAATATAAAAATTTAAATATTAATTTTATTAAATTTCATAAATTAAATAATATTTTATCATATATTTAAAATACACATCAACATATGTTGAGTGGATCGTAATATATATATATATATTAGTGATAACAAAATATACATATCTAAAACTTTTAGAGTTAAAAAAAAAATTGAGTGATATGATAATGACATTATTAACAATTATAATGGGTCACTTTAAAAATTTCTCTAGGGTCATATAAATTAGTAAACTTCTTGGGAACTTCAATAGGTCACTTGACACCATCATACATTACCTACTTCGTCTTTATACTCATAACAAGAACTTAATAGTATTTTTAAATATCAATTTATATTAAAAATATATTAACGGTGCTATAAAATATTTTTAATAATGTTATAAAAAAATTTTACTTATAAAAATTTTATATAATAATAATAATAACAATAATATTGTTATTATTTAAATTTTAATATTATGATTTACATTCTATTAAACATGAGTTTAAATTTTGTAAGCTCAATTATTTATACGTTTTTTTTTTTTTCTCTATGAAATTGTGATGGTTAAAGATATCCTATTGAGTCAATTTTGGTTTTATCAAAAATATTTTCGTATATAAATATTCTCTCTTAAATATGAATCTTAATAAAGAGATTATAACGTTGATTTTAATATTTTGATTGTTTTATAAATAGTTAAAATGTTGAGTTAGTTAATTTCAAAAATAAATTTGATTGCTTAGAGAATTTCTTCATATTATTATTAATTATAATTCGATTATCGAGATCAGTGAAATAATTTTCGAATCCACAAGTTGTTAGATTAATAAAAAAAAAAATGGGCAAGTTTTACTTTTATTGGAATATAGCTGCAATGACCTTTTCAAAATGAAATTGGACCAAATTAATTTCATATATTTTCTATTTATAATATTAATTTTAGCGATCATAAATGAATTTTTACACTATTTTTGCTTTAGATGATTAAAAAAAAGAAGAAGTTGAAGTTCAAATTCAAAAAACTGCCGTCTTTACATAGCATGGTCAAATTTTGGTATAGGATCTAGGATTTTTGTATGGTAACATCCATAAATTTGTACGATAGAAACAAGATGGGCTGTTTCATTTGTCTTTACAGGCTTCTTTTCTCGATGTAACCATCAATATTGCTTGTTTGGAAATGATTCATTTATATTAATTAATCAACAAAATACCTAGTAAACGGAACATAAATTGTCTAGATGCTAGGTATTTTCTAGCATATGGGTTGGTATAATTTTACTTTATTTTACAGTGTTAAAAAAAATTAAAAAAAATATAATTTTCATGATATTTATACCACTCAAGTTATTTTCTTTAAAATTGTAATTTAATAAAATAATATGTAAAATAATTGAATTTTTTTTTAACGTACTTGATAATTTAATAGATTATTTTATAATTTTTTTAATTGAATCTCCTATAGCTACAAAAATTCAAGTTAGGTCAATATCATTAGGTTTTTTATTTATTTATATTTTTATATTTATTTTTATAATTTACTAATATAAAATTTGATATTTCAACACTCTCTGTCCAAATGATAATTGATTAAGTCCAGTTATCGCTTATTAATTTTTTAATTTTTAGGATATAACTCACAAGTAATTTGATATTTGATAGTGTCACACTCTAAACTCGATGGCACATGACCGACATTAAAAAACGAAAAAACATAAGGCATCCAAAACCTATAGTAAGTCTAACTAATAACAAAATTGTAATATAATAATTATAATTGCCACGAAACAAGAGATATTATTAAATCACAACCAACATCAATTCAATGGCTCTTTTTAGCCTCCAACTTCAACATAAAACGCAATCAATTCTAACTTAAAATATTAGACTGCACTAAAAAATTATCTATAAATCTCCCTCAAATAACTTTTTAAATTTAAATATTCTGAAAAGGGGAAATCAAATCCACGTAGCTCTTAATGATCACAATATTCAACTCAATTATCAATTTGAATATGAATTCGCTTAAATAAAAACGATTCATAATTTATAAGTAATTTCTATCCTTTAATTTCTTTAACTTAATCATCTCAATTCTCAACTCAAACGCATATACACATAATAAATTTCTCTTTTAATAAACTTTAATAAGTCTTATAATTTCTTCAAAATCAACGAATTAATTATACATTCATAAGTAAAAATAAAATTTCAAATAATTAACACAAATCAAATTTTAATATCATATAACTTTATTATATAAGTTCGAATTTTCTTTCGAAATTATTTCTCAAGTAATAACATCTTTTAAAAACTAAATAAATTCTCTTTTTTCGTTCTAAATCGATTTATTTGATTTAAATCAGTATAACTACATATCTTACATAATTTATAATGTTCATATAACAACCATTTCATCAATTTAATATCTGAGGTCACCCGCACATTCAATATACATTAAATAACTTTAGTTTGTTCTCCTTTCTCCCTCCTTATTTGATATTCTTATTCATAAGTGGTTCAATTATTTTTTATTTTGAACTTATTTCTTCAACTCTCATTGAGATGGAGGAATAGAAGACCTAAAGCGACATCTTTTTGAGTCAATATAGAAGTAATATCTTGAAGCATGCCGTTGTGCTGACAAAATCGACTCGAAGTATGCCGTAGTGCTAATCTTACTCAACAAAAGTGGAACTCCGATCCGGTGAACTCTAAAAAGTCATCCCCCTCAAACCAATGTATCGTGTTTGTACCTCAAAATTAATTAGTATAAATCAATTAAAAGAACCACAAAATCAATCTTTCTTTAAAATCGAATCAAACTCCTTCATAAAAAGGGAGAACTGTGTGAGTTTTAATTCTCATTCAATGGGATATGTAGGCAAATCGTCTCATAACTTCAAATCCAAAAATACCAAAAACTCTCCTTTTTCTTAATCTAATATGTTTTAATGTTATTTGGAGAATATGTGGTTAACCTAGAATTCCCATTGAAAACTACAGTCAACATCCTCTATTATTAACTTTTGATGTAAATTGAATCTTTTATCTTATGTTCCTTTTTTTAATGTTATATATAATCTTTTATATGTCATTATTGCATTATATAACTTGTCATCCTTAATTAAATGAAAAGCCAAAGTTTGAGTTATTGTAAACTGAAAACCTAGTCCTCGAGCTCAGTCTCGATTCAAAGGTCTAGTGATTTTATCATTATCCTATAAATTGGAGTCAAAATGGGTTTTCTTTCTTTTTTTCCTTAAAAATAAAGGTGGCGACTCTATCAATTTTCGAAAATCAAAGAAACAATTTGGTCAAAACTGCCTTTAGTCTGTGAAAATTTTTCCCCTTTTTGATTTGAGCATCTTGGTGCTCGGATGAGACCTCACACCTGTACATCAACAATGAGTTAAAAACAAGGAGAAAACCAATAAGATGATCAAAGGGACAACCTGAATACCTGAGTATACATCAGAGCACCAAAGAAAGATCACATTGTCTGAAGGTTGCACTCCCTAGTTTTAGCCTAGTTTTTTCGGCTCCATCAACGGCCCACAAGAAATAGATCAAACCTCGGTGACTTCAAATTGGGGGTAATCAAGGAACAATACTCATATGCCCAAACTTGAACAGGTCAAACTATCAAATGTTATTACAAGTAAACAACAATTGGTCGATCATAATAAACATAAGCAACAGAGTAAGCAAAATAACATAAAGAAAGGCTTACCTCTCAAATGAAATAGGTTCCCCCATATGAATGGTAAGAACCACGAGAGAGGACAGTCATCTCATGATACATGGTTCTCAAGACTGCACCACCCCAATTATACTCTCCCACAATCGACAAATCTTTACGCTCTTCAAGATGTTCAAGTCCACGGTGTCACGTTGCATGTGGCTGAAAGTGCAACCGATGATGAGCAGCAATGAAAGACGTGCCATAATGTCAATATTTATCTCAATGGCTGACAAATTCTTATACATTTTCAAAATGGTCCAGAAGCCAAGACCAAGGAACCATTGTACGAATGGTCGGAGGAACATCACTCAAAAGTTCAAATAATGCTTATGTAGTATACTCATTTCTACAGTCAATACAAAGATCCGATGGCCTAGTACCAAAGCGGATCCTTATTAACATGCTTAAATCTTGTGGCATCATCGTGAGTTCACAACAAGGGAAATGAAAGGTATTAGTGGTACCTCTTAACAAAAGCCTTCATCAAATCAACATGACTCTCACCACCCAAATTATAATCCAATAAGAAATGGAACCCAATTGGCTTCAGTGCCTCCCTCAAACACACATCCTCCAATATAGTTATACGAACAAAGCACATATTTTGGATATAACTCTGATTTTTAAGATTTGTATGCTGCAAACAGCCAAGCAGAGTGGCAATTAGAAAACCAAAATGTTAATCAATCAAGCATAATGGTAAATTAGACAAGTAGAATGGTAATCAACTAAACAGAATGGTAATCAGCTAAGCAAAATGGTAATCGAACAATCAGAAAAATAGAGAGATAGTCAAGTAGACAGATTGAACAAACAAACAAATGGAACAAACAAACAGACAATTAAGTAGACAAATAGCAAAATAGACAAGCAAGTGAATAGAGTAACATAAACAAAAAAACATACTTCCAATTGCTCAGTCTAAGAGACATGTTGTTTTGACTCCTTCAGCAGCACCTCTGGATCATCATTCTTATAAGACATGACATACCTATTGCTCCTGTTGATAAAAGTGCTAGATGAGGAAGCCATTTAAAGCTAAAAAGAAGAAATATGCTAGAGGGAGAAAATCTAGAGAGAGATGAAGAAATTGGAAATGAATTGAAGAAATGAAAGGGGGAGCCCCTATTTGTAGATTTTGATAAATTTCAAAATGACGAATACATCCTGCAGCTCGCCACAAACGCATCAAATCGCGATAACCTCTCACCTTGGATTGTAAATCCGTCAACTCCGTCATGAATGCATGAATTTTCTCTATTGTTCGAGTTATTATATGTTTGAATCTGACCCAGATTTTTTATATTATGCGGGAAACGTTAGAGAATGGAAAAGAATAAAAAAAATCAAAAATCAAGCTGGATACAGCAAAATCGACCCTAAAGACAACAGACAACCTTAGACAGCGCCCAAGTGCTTCAAGCAGATGAAAGCATCCTAGTTCACTACCATTCTATTCGTCGGTCGAAACCATTAAATCTGATGGGGGCAGCTGTAAACACCGAATATTCACACCCCTGGAATTCAAACAGATTCATATTAGACTTAACTGGGGCCCCGAAGGCACGAAAAGTGTACAAATGGATAGTTGGACGAAAGCTAGACACGTGCGAAGACCCTCCAGAACCATATCTGACAGATCCACCCAGCCCCCCTAGCGAATTCAGCCTCTCATTCTGGCATATCCACTAGTGACTCCCAGGCTACCACCCACTTCAGATCCTCATGATACCAGTGTAACTGGTGTCAGTCGCCAAGACACTATGGTGTCCCTACTAGATCTAGTCCAAATCAAATGACCAAAATGCCCTTTAGGCCTCTATAAATAGCCTCTCACCCCTCCATTTTAAGACACACCTTGGTTTTGAGTAGACTTGTCCTTAAGAAGCTCTCTTCTCTCCCTTCGAGCAACTCTCTCAAGGTTTTTCCTTCCTTAGATCCAAAACAACCTATTCAAAGTCTTCGTTAGATTTTGAAGAGTTTGAAGATTTGAAGACGGCCAGTAGTCCTCTAAATTAATCTCCCTTAGATTAATTTAGCGAAAAACAAGCAACCAAATCGACCTGAAGCCGCCCAAAATAAAAAAAAAATGAAACTTTGGTCCAGCAAGAAACTGTGACCACCCCTGATCTTTTAGTCTGCACGAAAGGTATAAAATATATTTTCCCAGGATTAGGATCTTTATTTCAGTTTGTGATTGAGCGATAGGACCGACCCGAAATCTCGCTTTCAATTTGACCTAAAGCCAAACCCATTTTACAAATATACCAAAAATCCCCTTACGAGAGGGGCGAACTACGTCGAATTTTGATTCTCATTCAAAGGGATACATAGACACGTTCCAAAATGGAGTGTCAAATCCAAAAAATCGAAACATCATTCCTCATATACATCCAAAATTTGGATATATTTCTACATATTTCTTCCACTTTGTGACTGCATAAGCTTGCCTTGTTCTTGCCTTTGCTCGCACCATCCTAACTACTGCCCCAAAATTTATCTGTGTTGGCACTCTACCCTCTTATACCCCCTATAGCTCTTCCCTTTGTCCGACCGACAAATTTGTGATTGACCTAGAACTCATAAGGGCTAGAGTTAGCACCTCGACATTAAGTAAAATATAGAACTGATTTACATTTTTGTACTACTTTCAATTAATGATTTATTTACTACTTTAGCATCTTATTCTGTCCATGAAATCGTAATTTTAAGTGAGAATCAATTTTAAACCAAGTTAGAATTTCTTAAATAAAAAATTTAGTCCCCAAACTCATATTCGTTCAAAGAACTAGTGATTTTATCCATTGAGCAAAACTAAAGTTGGAAATGAAGTGAAGAAATGAAAGGGGGAGCCCCTATTTATAGATTTTGATAAATTTTAAAATGACGGATACGTCTTGTAGCTTGCCATAAACGCATCAAATTGCAATATTCTCTCACCTCAGATTGTAAAACCGTCAACTCTATCATGACTGCATGAATTTTCTCTATTGTTCGAGTTATTATATGTCTGAATCTGATCCATATTGTTTCTTTTATGTAGGAAACATCAAAGAATGAAAAAGAAAAAGAAAATAAAAAATAAAGCTAGATGCAGCAAAATCGGCCCTTAAGACAACAAACAGCCTCAGACAGTGCCTGAGTGCTTCAAGCAGACAAAAGCATCTTGGTTCACTACCATCCGATTCATCGGTCGAAACCACCAAATCTGATGAGGGCAGCTGTAAACACCGGATATTCACACCTCTGGACTTTAAACAGATTCATATCAGACTTAACTGGGGCCCCGGAGGCACGGGAAGTGGAAAAATGGACAGTCGGACGAAAGCTAGATGTGAGTGAAGACCCGCTAGAACCAAACCTGGCAGATCCGCCCAGCCCCCTGGCGGATTCATCCTCTCATTCTAGTAGATCCGCTGGTGACTCCCAGGCTACTACCCATTTCAACTCCTCGTGATACTAGTGTGATTGGTGCCAGCTGCCAGATCTGGTCCAAAATCAAATGACCAAAATGCCCTCTAGGCCTTTATAAATACTGCCTTACCCTTCCATTTCAAGACACACCTTGCTTTTGAGTAAACTTGTCCTCAACAAGCTCTCTTCTCTCCCTCTGAGTAACTCTCTCAAGGTTTTTCCTTCCTTAGGACCAAAACTGCCTATTTAAAGTCTTTCTTAGATTTTGAAGAGTTTGAAGATTTAAAAATGGCCAATAGTGCTCTAAATTAATCTCCCTTAGATTAATTTAGCGAAGAACAAGCAACCAAACCAGACTCAAGCCGCCCAAAATCGAAAAAATGAAACTTCGGTTCAACAAGAAACTGCGACCATCCCCAATTTGTCAGTCTGCACGAAAGGTATAAAATGTATTTTCCCAAGATTATGATCTTTATTTTAATATATGATTGAGCGATGGGACCGACCCAAAATCTCACTTTCAATTTGACCTAAAGCCAAACCCATTTTACAAACATACCACAAATCCCCTCACGAGAGGGGCGAACTACGTCGAATTTTAATTCTCATTCAAAAGGATACGTAGGCATGCTCCAAAATGGAGTGTCAAATCCAAAAAAGCGAAGCATCCTTCCTCATATATATCCAAATTTTGGATATATTTCCACATATTCCTTCCACTTTATGACTGCATAGGCTTGCCTTATTCTTGCCTTTGCTTGCACCATTGCAACTGCTACCCCAAATATTCATTTGTGTTGCCACTCTACCCTCATATATCCCCCATCGCTCTTCCCCAAGTCTGGCCGGTGGATTTGTGATTGACCTAGAACCCATGAGGGCTAGAGTCAATATCACTAATAGGACTGGTGCATCGAGACTCATGTGGTTAACCTATAACCCATAAGGGTTAGAGTTAACACCTCAACTTAAAGTAAAATATAAAACTGATTTACATTTTTGTACTGCTTTCAATTAATGATTTATTTACTACTTTAGCATCTTATTCTATCCATGAAATCGTAATTTTAAGTTAGAATCAATTTTAAACCAAGTTAGAATATATTAAATAAAAAACCTAGTCCCCAAACTCATATCCGTTCAAAGAACTAGTGATTTTATCTATTGGGCAAAACTAAAGTTGAAAATTAAGTGAAGAAATGAAAGGAGGGAGCCCCTATTTATAGATTTTGATAAATTTCAAAATGACAAATACGTCCTCAGCTCGCCGCAAATGCATAAAATCGAAATATCCTCTTTCCTCGATTTGTAAAACCATCAACTCCACTATGGCCGCATGAATTTTCTCTATTTTTCTAGCTATTATATGTCTGAATCTGACCTATATTGTTTCTATTATGCAGGAAACATCAGAGAATGAAAAAGAACAAAAAAAATCAAAAATCAAGCTAGATGCAGCAAAATCGGCCCTTAAGACGACAGACAGCCTCAGACAGCACCCGAGTGCTTCAAGCAGACAAAAGCATCTTGGTTCACTACCATCCGATTCGTCAGTTGAAACCACCAAATTTGATGGGGGTAGCTATAAACACCAAATATTCACACCCTTAGACTTTAAACAGATTCATATCAGACTTAACTGGGCCCCCGGAGGCACTGAAAGTGGAAAAATGGACAATCGGATGAAAGTTAGAAGCGCGCAAAGACCGGCTAGACACAGATCTAGCAGATCCGCCCAGCCCCCTAGAAGATTCATCCTTTCATTCTGACAGATCCGCTATTGACTCCCAGGCTACTGCCCACTTAAGCTCCTCGTGATACCAGTGTGACTGGTGTCAGTCACCAAGGCACTCCGGTGTCACCACCAGATTTAGTCCAAAATGAAATGACCAAAATGCCCTTTAGACCTTTATAAATAGCCCCTCACCCTTCCATTTCAAGACACTCCTTGCTTTTGAGTAGACTTGTCCTCAAGAAGCTCTTTTCTCTCCCTCAGAGCAACTCTCTTAAGGTTTTGACTTCTTTAGGTCCAAAACTGCCTATTCAAAGTCTTCCTTAGATTTTTAAGAGATTGGAGATTTGAAGATGGCCAATAGTGCTCTAAATTATTCTCCCTTAGATTAATTTAGCGAAGAACAAGCAATCAAACTGGCCTCAAGCAGCCCAAAATCGAAAAAATGAAACTTTAGTCCAGCAAGAAACTGCGACCATCCCCAATCTGTCAGTCTGCACGAAAGGTATAAAATGTATTTTCCTAGCATTAGGATCTTTATTTCAATCTGTGATTGAGCGATGGGATCGACCCAAAATCTCGCTTTCAATTTGACCTAAAGCCATACCCATTTTCCAAACATACCAAAAATCCCTTCATGAGAGGGGCGGACTACATCAAATTTTAATTCCCATTCAAAGGGATACTTAGGCACGCTCCAAAATGGAGTGTCAAATCCAAAAACCCGAAACATCCTTCCTCATATATATCCAAATTCTAGATATATTTCCTTATATTCCTTCCACTTTGTGACTGCATAGGCTTGCCCATTTCTTGCCTTTGCTCGCGCCATCGCAACCACTGCCCCAAATATTCATCTGTATTGCCACTCTACCCTCCTATACCCCCCATCGCTCTTCCCCCAGTCCGACCGGTGGATTTGTGATTGACCTAGAACCCATAAGGGATAGAGTCAATACCATTGATCGGACTGGTGCATCGAGACTTATGTGATTAACCTAGAACCTATAAGGGCTAGAGTTAGCACCTCGACCTTAAGTAAAATATGGAACTGATTTATATTTTTGTACTGCATTCAATTAATGATTTATTTACTACTTTAACATCTTATTATGTCCATGAAATCATAATTTTAAGTCAGAATCAATTTTAAACTAAGTTAGAATTTCTTAAATAAAAAGCCTAGTCCCTAAACACATATTTGTTCATAGAACTAGTGATTTTATCTATTGAGCAAAACTAAAGTTGGAAATGAAGTGAAGAAATGAAAGGGGGAGCCCCTATTTATAGATTTTGATAAATTTCAAAATGATGGATACGTCTTGCAGCTCACCATAAATGCATCAAATCGCAATATCCTCTCACGTTGAATTGTAAAACCATCAACTCCATCATGACCGCATGAATTTTCTTTGTTGTTCAAGCTATTATATGTCTGAATCTGACCCATATTGTTTCTATTATGCAGGAAACATCAAAGAATGAAAAAGAACAATAAAAAATAAAAAATAAAGCTAGATGCAGTAAAATTGGCCCTAAGACAACAAACAACCTCAGACAGTGCCCAAGTGCTTCAAGTAGACAAAAACATCCTGGTTCACTACCATCTGATTCGTCGGTTGAAACCACCAAATCTGATGGGGGCAGTTGTAAACATCGGATATTCACACCCCTAGACTTCAAACAGATTCATATTAGACTTAACTAGGCCTTCGGAGGCACGGGAAGAGGAAAAATGGACAGTCGGATGAAAGCTAGACCCAAGCAAAGACCCGCTGGAATCAGATCTGGCAGATTCGCCCAGCCCCTGGATGTAACACCCTCAAATTTCATTTATATAACCTTTTAATATATGTTGTGTAAGCATAAATAAAGTTAGTTTAGATATTAGAACATCATACTTGCGTGATTTGACAAATCGCTAAAAATCGACTCGGTAGATAAGTAAGCACGTCGATGTTTTGATTAATGAATGGGTTTGAAATTTTAAATTTTTAATATCACCATTAGACTCATAAGCTAGAAAAATATAAAAAATATTATTTCAAAATTGAAATGGGACAAAAAGATAAATAGTTATAAGTTCCGGGTTCAAAATGCGAATACGAGAAGTGTTGGGGGGAAAATTGAATTAGTTGAAAGTTAATTAATATAAATAGCCATCTAATTCTCCAAAAATCAGAAAATTCTCCTCATTCCTCCATTGTTACATCCAAGTCTCCTTCTTCTCCAAAACTCCACCAATTTCATCCAAACTTCAAGCAAAATCGATAGAAAACTCGGTTAAACTACCGATTAAGCTAGTTTCCATCGAAAATTCCAAGAAATTCAAGCTATAAATTGATGAAACTCCAAGCCTAAATTTCGGCCACTTGAAGAATTCAGGTGAGGATGATGTTTTCTTCATTCTTTTGATTCATTTAAGTTACATAAATGATTATAAACATGATTAGATCGATAGATTTCAAGATTGGATCGAAATTGGAGAAAACCTAAAACTATGTTTATGTTTGAAATAGATTTTCTGTATAGGATTCCATAATTCTAATTAATATTTAAATATTTTAGTTAGCATCTATTTAAGGCTAAATATGTGATAAAATTGAATGTAAAATTGAAGGAAACCGAAAAACACTGTTTTTGCCTGTTATAAGCAAATAGGCATTTTATTGAGTAAACGATCGATTCATCAATTCTGGTGAGTTATATGTATATTATTATACATGTTTAAACCTTTATTTGAGTAATTTGAATCCATTTAAATTCCTTCAACTTTTTGTCCAAAGTGTTTCTTTTGAGTTTCCTTTGAATTTTCCTTGAATTTAAGCTCCAATTGTGTTGTTTATTGATGTATATAAACTCTGTTTGATAATGCTTTTGTGTTTGTTGTCATTGGGGCTTGAATTGTGAACTTTGACTTTTGATTAATACGTCCCAAAACTATATTTATTTAATCCTAAATTGGTACACACCAAGTACTCGACAAAATGACCTTTGTTAATTTCCTTAAGAAACCAATTGTTACCAAATTTGCTAAAATGGGTAACTTTTTTTTTTTTGTTACAGGTATAAATGTGTCTTCTTGACATATTTTGAATTTGTATCCTAAATGACTTTTGTGATATTTTGCCTATACTATAATGTTTCTTTGTTAAGGATAATGATCCTATATGTGTTTACTTGCCTAAACAGCTCAAATGAGCTAAAGATATAGAAATTGAGCCTTGCTGAATCTCTTGCCTATTTGATATCTTATTTGATATCTTTAACATATTCTAATGTTTGTATAACAGAGCTACCTTATTGATGGGGTGGTGGATAAATACCATCAGTGTTGTACATAATGAAATTCCAGTGATACCCTAGCTAGGAAGGGTTATGGTCTTAGCCATAGGGTCTAGTCCACCTTATGCTATTTACATGTTGTATTGATAATGATATGCGTTTCATGGCCCACTATCTGTTATATATACATGGTTATTATTTCTCCCAGTGCCTATACATCTATATTTGATGTCTATAAATCATTTCCCTTGATTTGGTCCTTTGATGTGCTATCCAAAATTCAATTGTTAATACGGTTCATTTGTTGTTTTCTACCGAACTTAATGTATGATAATATATATATTGACTCACTGAGTATGAATATACTCACCCTTTTAATGGTTTTATATTTTCAAGTCAGGAATAGAGCTAGTCCAAGATTTTTTCATCAGTGGATCTAGCTTTGTTATAATAATATAAATATTGAACTTGTATATATTCCTTGTATATATTTTAGATGCTTCATGGATATGTAAATTATTGGGATGACTATACTTAGTATGATCTGTAATATTATTAGTTAATGATATTTAATATATATGAGATGTGTTGAAACCATATATGATGACAGATACACTGATTATATGGATATAGATATGTCATAGCAAGTGATGTTTACAGGTTATAGAAGAGTTCTATAGGTGTCGGTAGCCTTATGTTGTTCCTACATCTTAGGACCGTCATGTTCCAAAATTAGGATGTGACAGAATTAGTATCAGAGTATAGATGTACTGATAGCATATAGATATTTGTCAATAAGACATAGGTGAACCATGGAGCATAGGAAATCCAGTCTCGTCATTTGTTGTATTCGTTAAATATGTGTTTATTTCGCGATAATTATATGTGTTAAATAATTATGTTTGTCTATTATAGTGATTAAAATATCTACAGGAGAACATGAAAGGGCTATTGAACCTGCTCCTAGGAGATCAGAAGAGCCTAGTAGAGAGGCAGAAGTGTCGTTAAATGAGTCATTGATCAGAGAGGAACTAGAAGAACCTCCTAGGTCCAGGACAAGGACAGAGGAAACCAGGGAAGCTGAAGATCCCTGGAGATTAGAAGTGATGCAAGTAATGTTAGAATTAAGAAGAGAACTACAAGAATTGAGAAGGGAAAGACAGGTAGTACCACCACCTACACCACCGGCCGTTCCACCAGTTATTCCACCAATACCTATGCCACCTGTTGCTGCACCAGTTAGGCCAGTGGTACAGGAGGGTCGTAGAATGATTGATAAGGGTGGAATTAGCATGTTTAACTTTATGAAGCTAAGTCTGCCAGAATATAATGGTGAAAGAGGTAAGGAAGTTATTAATTTTATAGAGCAAATAGAGAAGGTGGTAAGAAGACTACCATGTTCAGATGTCAGATTGGTGGAGCTTGTTGGTTTATTGTTGAAAGAAAAGGTATGGACTTGGTTTTCTAGGCACATTGAGACACAATTATACAGTGATGCACCACCGACTTGGGCATAATTCAGAGCTACATTATTGGATAAATTTTTGATAGAAGGAATTAAAAAAAAAAAACATAATTCAGTTTAAACAGTTGGAACAAGGCAACTTGAGTGCAAAAGAGTATGCCGATGAGTTTATCAAGCTGAGTAAATATGCTAGCAAGATTGTACCTATTGAAGAAGACTTGATCAGTAGGTTTAGATGGGGATTGCATGCCTCCCTATATAATGCATTGTTATCTGCTGAGTTTACTTCTTTATTTAAAATTGTTGATCAAGCAGTCCAAATGGAAGAAAAATATAAAGAAGAAAGATTGAAAAGAGAACATAAAAGGAAGATTGAGATTGGAAGACAGCAGAGAAGAGATGAAGGGAGTTCTCAGTAGAGATAAATAAAGACTACGTCAGTTAGAACTGAGCAGAGACCACAAATAGGTGGTCAAAGAGGAGGTCAGGGTAGAGGTACCACAGGGCAGTATACATCTAGATTTTCACAAGGGTCATCTAGACCACCAATGTAGACAACTAATGTTCACATATGTGATTTTTGTAGGAAGAGGCACGAGGGTGAATGCAGAAGACAAACAGGTGCATGCCTGAAATGTGGCCAGCATGGTCACTATGTGAAGAATTGTCCAATGTGGGGAGAACAACAGACTACTACAGCAACCTCACAACCTACTGTCCAAATGAGTAGAAATGACCATAGAGACACAGGGGGCAGAGGCAGAGGTAGAGGATCAAGACAAGGTCAGACTAGTGGTCAGGCACCAGCTGGTAGAGGGAAAGGCCGAGTCTTTGCAGTTAATGCTCAGGAAGCTCAAAGATCAGGCAAGACAGTAACAGGTAAGATTCCTGTGTCATATGAACTAGCTCAAATATTGTTTGATTTTGGTGCCACGCATTCCTTTGTATCACCCAAATTTGTATCTAAATTGGGAATTGAAAAACAATTGATATTAATATTCTTAGAAATATTTACTCCCCTGGGTGAGAGCATAGAGGTAAAATATGAATACTCGGGTTATAAAATAGATATAGAGGGTAGAATTTTACCAATTAATTTAGTAGAATTGCATGTGCTAGAATTAGATGTGATATTAGGAATGGATTGGTTAACCACATATCATGCAGTAATTAATTGTTATGAAAAGTAGATTAAATTTCAACCAGAGGGGCATGATAAATTTGAGTATCAGGGTGATAAGAGTGATTTGGGAATTAAACTCATTTCTACTATTGGGGCAAGGAGACTCCTACGAAAGGGATATCTTGTATACTAACTTGGTAAGTGTAATGGATACTTAGAAGACTTCAAAGGGAGTTGATAAGATTCCTATTATCAATGAGTTTCTAGATTTGTTTCCTGAAGATTTTCCAGGTTTGGCATCTGAGAGGTAGATTGAGTTTGAGATTGAAGTCTATTCGGGTACAGACCCTATTTCAATTCCACCTTATAGAATGGCTCCAACAAAACTAAAAGAGTTAAAAGTGCAGTTGTAAGACTTGCTAGATAAGGAGTTTATCAGACCTAGTAGTTCACCGTAAGGTGCTCCTATGTTATTTGTCAGAAAGAAGGATGGTTCATTACGAATGTGTATTGATTACAGACAGTTAAATAAGGTAACCATCAAGAAGAAATATTCATTTCCCTAGATTGATGATTTGTTTGATCAATTGCAAGGAGCCAGTTATTTTTCCAAGATTGACCTTAGATCTGGTTATCATCAATTAAGAATAAAAAATGAAGATGTGTCTAAAACTGCTTTCAAAACCTGATATGGTCACTACGAATTCCTTGTATTGCCATTTAGGTTAATCAATGCCCCTGTTGCTTTTATGGACCTAATGAATTGGGTGTTAAAGCCCTATTTAGATAAGTTTGTAATTGTATTCATAGATGACATTCTTATATATTGCAGAATCCAGGAAGAACATGAAGAGCATCTGAGAATAGTGTTGCAGATATTGCGAGAGCATAAGATGTATGCTAAGCTATCAAAGTGTGAATTCTAGCTTACTGAGGTATGTTTTCTTGGTCATATTGTGGGAAAATATGGCATTAAAGTGGATCCATAAAAGGTGGAAGCTGTAGTTAATTGTCCATGACCTACTAATGTAACAAAAGTGCAAAGTTTCTTAGGTATGGCCGGTTACTATAGGCGGTTTATTAAAGATTTTTCAAGAATTGTAGCTCCAATTACTAAACTGACTAGAAAGCAAGAAAGATTCCTGTGGACTGATGAATGTGAAAAGAGCTTCCAAACTTTGAAATTGTGTCTTACATCAGCACCAGTGCTAGCATTACCAATAGAGAATGGTAAGTTCACAGTATATTGTGATGCATCGAAGGTCAGACTTGGTTATGTCCTGATGCAAGATAAGAGGGTAATTGCTTATACTTCTCATCAATTGAAGAAACATGAATTAAATTATCCTACACAAGATTTAGAGATGGCTGCAGTTCTATTTGCCTTAAAGATTTGGAGGTATTACTTTTATGGGGAGAAATGTGAGATCTACGCAGATCATAAAAGATTACAGTATATTTTGCAGCAAAAAGATCTAAACCTTGGACAGCAAAGATGAGTTGAATTGTTAAAGGATTCTAATTGTCAGATATTGTACCATCCAAGTAAAGCTAATGTTGTGACAGATGCATTGAGCATGAAATCTATGGAGAGTTTAACTCATATTACAGTTGCAAGAAGACCAATAATCATAGAAGTGAAAGAGTTATTTGATATGGGAGTCTAGTTTGAATTGGAAACCCAGGATCGAAACCAAGCTCTGATAGCCCAGTTTCATATGAAGCCAATCTTAATTGATGAGATTAAGGCAGCACAAGACAAAGATGCTCAATTATTAAAGTTAAAAGAAGATGTTCGAATTGGGAAAGCCTCAGAATTCACTGTTGATAATGGGGTACTGAAATGTGGGAAACGACTATATGTGCCAAATGTAAATGGGCTTAAAGAGCGAATTATGAGGGAGATACATTATACATTATACTCAAATTTATTATGCCCCTCTGGTTGAAATTTAATCTTCTTTTCATAATAATCAATTACTGCATGATAAGTAGTTAACCAATCCATTCCTAATATCACATCCAATTCTAGCACAAGCAATTCTACTAAATTAATTGGTAAAATTCTACCCTCTATATCTACTTTATAACCTAGGTATTCATATTTTACCTCTATGCTCTCACCCAGGGGAGTAAATATTTCTAAGGGTACACATCCATTCTCGAGCGAGGCCTCACAATAGTGTATACATCTAGTTGGCTGACCAATACTCTTAAACTTAAGATTTGACTAGCATAACATCAGCTCATCCTCGGGGCACGTCTTCGAAGGTTGTCATTGTAAAGTTCAAACACACTACAATCCGGCTACTCTTATGCTAAATTAAGGCGGTACTTTCCATCCAATCTCTTTGACTCGACTTATCTAAATATTTTAAAGAATGGAACTATGGCATATGTCACCTATCGATTAGTAAGACAAAGCATATCATGATTAAGAATGCCCAGGTGGTGCACTCCTGCAATGATAGCTAAATGCACATATGAAACTAGGCAAGCTGGCAAAATTATTGCCCTTCATCTTTAGATGTGGTCATATATGTAACTATTCTAATTCAATGGTGCAACTAAATGAGTATAATAAAAGTAGACTTACTACCATTTGATGTAGCTAATTTTACATCTTCTAATATCTTTCTACTTAATTAAAATTCTTTAAAGAATTAGGAAGGAAGTTTATATTCTTCCTCAAGTTTTCTAATCTTTACACCTATTAATTTAAGTAATGGATGATTTTGTCAAGTTAAAGACTTTACCTTTTAATGTAGTTTGCTTATCTTATGGCTCATATTTACCTCAAAAAGAGTTCATTTCAAATATCTTGATCTAGTATTGATCATTATTTATTAAATGAACTAATATATATTGTAAATGGATCTCCAGACAAATGGTTTTATAGATTTTGACTTTCAATCTGATATAGATGATATAAAATCAATAAGTGGGTTTATGTTTATCTATAATATAGGAGCGGTGAGCTAGAAAAGCTCCAAGTATAATACCACAGTAGACTCCACTACAGAGGCTGAGTATATTGCCACCTCGGATGATACCAATAAGGCACAGTTTGGATTCTAAAGTTTATCACTGAACTAGGAGTGGTTCCTTCCATTCAGTCAACAGTCCCTCTCTACTGCGATAATAATAGAGCCATTGCTTAGGCAAGTGAGCCTAGGTCTCACTAAAAATCCAAACACATTTAATGGTGATTCCACGTGATCAGGGAGATTATTGGGATATACGATATAGTCGTGTAGAAAATTGCTTCAGCTAAGAACTCTGTAGATCCTATGACTAAAACTATGTCTTAGAACTAGATAGATCTTTATCCAAAAAGGATGGGTCTTAGATACTATGGTGAATGGCTCTAGTGCTACTCGGAGTTTGTTAGTATCGTATGCCCTACGAGCCATATATCTTTGTACTTATTTATGTAACCAAATTCCTATTGACTATATATTGATATATATATTTGTATTTTTCATTATGATGGCTTTCAATTTTCATTTATATTAAGAATACTATCCATAAGTATTTCTTAGATGAACAAATCTTAGTTGAGGAGAAAGAAGTGACAGTTCAATCTAGTACAAGTGTTCATAGTCGTTGGACTCTTATCTCGGACCATATTAGATTCGAAAAGGCCATCACCTCTATTTATCTTTCTAGTTAGTACGGGTTAATAATCGTATAGAAGTGGTGAGTCATAATCCACTTGATTGGATGTCTGGATAAACATATGGATACTGATTGGATGAGTGATCGAATTGTGACGTTGGATGATGCTGACATGGGTTTTACTGTCAGTCAATTATTCATCATCCAGATCATGATAATGCATATAATATTTTGACTTGAGGTGATATATGTTTCATATATGGGTAGTTAAGATTTGTTACTGCTAACATGATGGGGCTAACCACACACCGACATATGGCATGTGGTGGCCTTAGCTAATTATATAATGAGGTATGTGATCGACTAAGAAAGGACTTGTTCCTCTGAGTAAACGGAGTCAAGATCCTATGTCATCACATTCTTCTTGATATGAAATCATTGGCCAAGGTGTTGACATCAAGAATTGAGTTGTGATGTGGTCATAGTTATCTCGATATTAGGGTTTGACCAATCCATGACCCTAGCCAAGATTAGGATATTAGGATGAAAGGATTGGAGTGCACGATAATCATGATCAATAGATTCATGGAATGTGGACCCGTGTCTAAACATTCATATTCAGTTGGATAGTCATGGCACCTATTGCTAGGGGTTAACCATGATTTATAAGAACTAATCATAAATAGAGATTTCTTAGATTAGACGAGAAAATTTTCCTGTGATATTAAAGGATAACGTCTTTTCCCATTGCCAATTAAACATGAACCTAGAAAGTCACAAAAATAATATAAGTGCATTGCTTTTGACTTAATTATCTTCATAATAGAGATAATTAGATAGAGCAGGTTATTAAGTTAACACGATTACTAGCACAATCATTCGCTCCGATTCTGATAATTGAGGTTTATCGATTTGACCTAATTTGGATGGTTTGTAAACGGGAAGGATTAAATCGATGGACTAGTTATATGGTACTTATGGGCTGAACAAATAGTGGAGTTTTTCCATTCAATGTGGCCGAACCACATTAGTGAAATGGAGGAAAAATGGGCTTTAGGGTTTTATGGTTAATGGGCATTCTTTATGGTGGGTCAAAACTCCATAAAGGGTAAAAAGGTCATTTGATGGAGATATAGAGATTCTCCACTGAATGAAAATTAACTAACCATAAGTGTGAACACGTGATTTTCCACCCAAGCAGACTTGGTTCATGACATATTAATTAACAATCGACCGGAGATCAAAGTCGACCTGAATATAGACAAACCAGACCGTGCCAAGCTGATTAGCGTTAACCAGAGGTCAAACCACTTTAAATCAATATATTGAACCAGGTAGGCATCAAGACGAAACTAGTGGCACTTGAGCTAGGCCTTGGCGGTAATGCCAAGGCTAGCTGGCAGCTCTGCCAGTGGCACAAACAACCCTAGGCGGTGTCGCCTCTCAGGCAAGCCACTGTTGTTAACCTTGCATGCTTCTGCCATCAAGCTTCTTACCTTATGCTGCCAAACTTCAATCTATGAATCCAACATATAATTCCAATATGATTTTCCCTTAGATGTTTCCTTATTACAAGGCTAAATTTCACTTCAAAGATACCGACTCTCATTGAGTTACAGAACAACTAAGTCGAACTTTCCTTAGTTGGTTCTTCTTTCTCCTTTCTTATTCAACTTTCTTTACGATAAGTGGTACATTTATCTTTGATTTTGAACCGATTTCTCCAACTCTCTTTGAGTGGGAGAATTAGAAGACTTAGAGCAATCTCTATTTAAGTCAATCTAGAAGTATCAACCTCCTATCAAGAAGCATCAATCCAATCAACTCGAAGCACATCGTTATGTTGAAAAATTAGCTCGAAGCACGCCGTAGTACTAACAAAATCAACTTGAAGCATGCTGTAGTGCTAAAAAATCAACTTGAAGTATGTCGTAATGCTAATCTTACTAAATTCAAAGTGGAACTCTGATCTGGGCGAGCTCTAAAAAGTCATCCCTCGCAAAGCAAAACATGACCCCTTTAGAGAAGGTATCCCTCTCAAATCAAGGTATGGTTTTTGTACCTCGAAATTAATTGGTCTAAATCAATTAAAAGAACAATAAAATCAAACTTTTCTTAAAATCGAATCAAACTATCTTCGCAAGAAGGGAGAACTGCATGAGTTTTGATTCCCATTTAACGGGATACGTAGGCAAGCTATTTCATAGTTTCAAATCCAAAAACACCAAAAACACTCATTTTTTCTTAAATTAACTTGTCTTAATGTTGTGTTGGAAATATGTGGTTAACTTAGAATTTCTATGGAGGGCTAGAGTTAACATCTCCTATTATTGGTTTTTTTTTTATGTAATGAACCTCTTTTATTTACTTTATAAATGATAAATTACTTGCTTTATTGTTCATGCATTGTATATTTATCATCCATCTTATTAATATCATTCTTATAAATTATTTATGAAATCCTATTTTTATAAGTTAATTATTAAGTGATAAGCCAAAATTAGAGTTATTGTAAACCAAAAACCTAGTCCTCGAGTTCAGTTATGGTTCGAAGGTATAGTGATTTTATCCTTGTGCTATAAATTGGAGTCAAATTGAGTTTTCTTTCTTTTTTTTGTTTAAAAATAAAGGTGGCGACTCTATCAATTTTCAAACAAAGATTAAAGAAACAATTTAGCTGAAGTAGCCTTTAGTTCGTGGGAAATTGCCCCTTTGATTTGAGCATTTTGGTACTCAGGTGAGGCCTCACAGTTGGCGACTCCACTAGGGACAAACTTTTTCTAAAGTTAAAGAGGACTAATAATTGGTTTGAAAAAAAAAAAGAAATACTATCTTTTTGAAATAACTTTTGTTTTGGCTTTTTATTTAACTATTGATTTTATTGCATCACTTTGCATAACTAGTTATGAATAAAAAACTTTGGATAGTGAGTAGCATCAACCTGGCAACTCTCTTTGAGTATGTTGGGGATAGCAAAAGCATCCACCCCTTGATGAATCTTTAATCTTTTTGAAGTGTAACGGGCAGTAGTACTATTGGACTTATATGAGGCTCTTTGACTCACATGTGGTTAGGTATATCACTACCTTAATGTGACGGTTACCCTTTAAACCAATCCACCTAGCATTCATGTAATGAATATTAGATCTTGGACCTTAAGGCCTATGAACCATAATGTTGTTAAATTGTCATCATGAAACCTTTTTCTCATACCACTATCTTATATTAGGAACTCATTTAAACCTTGGTTAAATCATACCTAACCCATGGTTGTGATCTTTTGAAGGTACCAATGGCTGACTTACCTGGAACTGAAGTTGGAATTGAGCTTGAAACCATGAACACACTCCTTACTAACCTTCAAAAGAAGCAAGAATGAACGCTTTCAATCCATGTTTGATTATGCATTGAAAGCTCAATGTATCCGCTTTAATGAAGCTTTGATTGAACAGCAAAATATTTTTAATAAATGTTTAGGTTCTCAACAAGCTACTTTTACCGAGCCTTGAGCACCCAACATGAACTTATCCAAAATGGAATGGGTCACTTAATCAAGACTATGGATAGCATGAAGGAATCCACTGATCAAATGAAGCTAAATTCAAGCGACCCAAGTATCATACCCAGTTTTGATATGTATGGCTCTATCCCACAGCCTTCTCTGTCCTCGAATCTTTTTCAGAACAGGAGATCCATGAAGAAACCTCGGGAGTATGATGCTACATCACAAGAGAGAAACCATAAAAGGAACAAGCAGAATGACACCTTTGCTTCCAATACTGCCTCCAATGAACTAATTCTGAAAAGAGCAAAGCTAAGGGCCGAGGCTAAAAGGAAAGGTGAACCATATGGAAAAGATTTCTCTTATTATGGTTTTCTTGAACTTTGTTATTGCCAAACTGACCCTAAGGTATGAAATGGGTGAACTTATGTGCATGTTTGATCGAGGCTAAGTATGCATGAATAGAGTTAAGATAGTTGAGTCTCATGTTATGGGTTATAAGTATTAATAAAGTGTATAAAAGTTAAGTTTTATAATGTTCTCTTGAAAGTATTATAATATTATGATTTATTTTATGTGATCTCTTATAGCTCAAGGAAAAAGGAACAGGTTTGGACCTTGCTCTTATTGTCAGTTTAGGAGGGAAGTCTTTTGGCTTTTTATTTGAGCTAAGTGGATAACATACAATATGCTTGACCTTTTGATTATGAGGCCATTCCTTGATATATTTCATGTTTCCTAAGATTTTATTCTTTATAAGATTTTATTTTATAAAGCTTTAATATTCATGATTAATTATAATTATATTTGCTAAGTCTTAGTGCTTATACTATGATGATGTTGTGTCGACTCCATAGACTTTCTTTATGGGAGTATATAACACATGACCAAAATTCCCAACTGATAAAGGTAAATCTTCAAACTATGTGCACATGGTACCCGCAGGTAAGATACATATTTAAAGGTTGGAAATGATTGGTTATACATATATGTTGATCTTGAGATAAATCATTCATATACTTAAAGAGAATGGTTATATATAATTAAGGGTGAACTTATGTGCATGTTTGATCAAGGCTAAGTATGCATGAATAGAGTTAAGATAGTTGAGTCTCATGTTATGGGTTATAAGTATTAAGGGAACTAAGTAAAGAGTATAAGAGTTAAGTATAAGAGTTAAGTTTTATAATGTTCTCTTAAAAGTATTATAATATTATGGTTTATTTTATGTGATCTCTTATAGCTCAAGGAAAAGAAGTAGGTTTGGACCTTGCCCTTATTGTCAGTTTAGGAGGAAAGTCTTTTGGCTTTTTATTTGAGTTGAGTGGATAACATACAATATGCTGGACCCTTTAATTATGAGGCCATTCCTTGATATATTTCATGTTTATTAAGATTTTATTCTATGTAAGGTTTTGTTTTATAAATCTTTAATATTCATTATTAATTATAATTATATATGTTAAGTCTTAGTGCTTATACTATGATGATGTTGTGTCGACTCCATAGACTTTCTTTACGGGAGTATATAACACACGACCGAAATTTTTAACTGATAAAGGTAAATCTTCAAACTATATGCACATGTTACCCACAGATACGATATATTATTTGGCTCTATCTAGGGTGAGTTATTTACCCTAAGCGTAGGACCTGATTAGTCTTGCGTCAAAGTAAAATTATACTATCACGCATCTAATCTCATCTCTTTTATCCATATTGTATTATGATTATGTTCCTATTATGTTATGGGTTTCTTTTAATTTGTTATATCATGGATGCCTTATTATCATAAGTGATATCCTTATGATGAACCTATATTGTTTAAGTGCTTCATTTTTATTCATATACCCCAATTATCATGCTATCTCTATTATGATTTTCTGATTATCGATAAGTATATAAATATTATGTAACCTTATATGTCTTATATGAGATAACCCTATAATTATCAAGCTTTCAAAGGTATAGTAGTATGTTCTCTATTCATTGAGTTTACTACACCCTCTGTTGTTCAATGTTTTTCAGGCAGTGGATAATGGATAGCTCATGTTCTTTGCCATTCTTTCTTCAACATGGAACTTTGGATATCCATGTATACATTCCAATTTGAAGTTATACTTTCTTAGTTGCTCTATGGGTGTCTTTAGGAGATATTATTATTTTGGGAGATGATTATGAACCTCTTATAGTATTTATGTTTTATATTTATTCATTAAACAATATGTATGGTTGTTTATGATGTATGTTGAGGCCTTATAGACTATTGGAGGTCCTAAGTGATTTCTCTTTAATGGTTATGATGTTTTATAATTATAGATGGGAATTATAGTTATAAAATATTGCATTCTGCAAGTTATGACCTTGGTGTTAGGTTTAGATTCTACTGTTATTATGCTGGATTTTGATTATTATTTATAATTTATGATTATACGGGTGGTTGGTATAATTAACCTTACCTATGCCTTAGAATAGTCATAACCCTCTAAGTTGGAACATGACAAAAAGTCCAAATTATAATACAATAAAGGTCTCTGTATGTTTATGTTACAATACCAACACAAAACCATACAAAGACAAATTTGAAGCTAAAAACTATATGACCTTAATAATCACGTAACCACAACATCTAGAGATGTTATCTTTGATGAGAGTCATTTTCCTTAGTCCACTATTCTCATTCCATCAAAAAATGAATTTGTGATACCTAATATTTAAAAATTTTCATATTTAAATTCTCTATCCATACCTTTTATCATTGATACTAGATTAACAACAACTCAAACTACCCAAACACCATTTACATATGATCTACCATTTGAGCCATGAATAACATATGAACCTTTACAAATTGCACCTATTCAAACTTACCATGAACCATTAATACAAAATTTACCAATATAATTAAATACATTACCACATCAAAATCAAGACACTACTATTGTTCTAGTATATGTTAGGCAAAGTACTTGACATAAAACTAAACCCCAATGGTTAAAAGACTTTTTCTTAGCCATTCATACATATTCTCATGCATATGCCACAACAAACTCGGAAACGCAACCTATATCATATAAGCCTTAATGCAACCTATACCTTGTAAGCCTTATCATATTTATCCTTATTTTTCTAATATCAAAGAGTTTTACAGTCCATTACACAAACAATTTGTCGCAATTGTATCTTATTCATGAACCTTCCACTCATAATCATGCTAAAGGTGATCCAAATTGGATTGATGTAATGCATAAAGAAATATAAGCTTTGGAGTTAAACTATACTTGGGAGTTGAATGTTCTACCTACATAAAAGAAACCCATTGGTTCACAATGGGTTTATAAGGTAAAATGCAAACCTAATGGTACTGTAGATATGTATAAAAGCAAAATTGGTTGCTAAAAGGTACACTAATAGTTTTTTATCTATTGTAAAGCTCGTAAAAATAAGGTCATTCCTTGCTGTTGCAATTGCAAAACAGTGGGTCATCCATCAATAGACATCAATAATGCCTTCTTACATGGCATTATTGATGAAGAAGTCTACATGACTCCTCCTAATGGCTACACTTTGACATATCCTAAAAAGGATTGCAAGTTTTAAAGGTTTCTTTATTGCCTTAAACAAACCTCTAGACAATGGAATTTGGAGTTTATGTATTTATGTCAATCAAAGGAATTATGTCATAGACATACTTCAAGATGCATGTTTGCTTGGAATCAAACATGTGTCTCTACTTTTACCTGCAAATTTGAAGCTTACATATGAGAATTCCCCACTATTAGAAGAACCTGATAAATTTCGCAAGTTAGTAGGCAGATTGCTATACTTGAATCTTACTAGGTCTGATTTAACATATGCTACTCAACAACTAAGTTATCTTATGGTATCATCTAGATTTATTCATTGGAATGTTGCTATTCATGTATTAAAGTACCTCAAAGTTTGTCTATCTATTGGACTATTCTTTCCTTCCTCCAACAATTTGCAGTTACAGGCTTTTTGTGATGTAGACTGGGCCACTTGTCCATTCACAAGAAAATATCTTATTGGGTTTTGCATTTTCCTTGGTCCTTCATTTATCTCATGGAAAACAAAAAAGAAATTAACAGTCTCCAAATCTTCAACAGAGGCATAATATAGGAGCATGGCAACAATTGTTTATGAGTTACAACATATTTCCTTATCTTTTGCATGACTTCCAACTCAAGCTTGCTCTACCTATTCCTCTTTATTGTGACAACTAAGTAGTAATCTATATTATTGGTAATCTTGTCTTTTATGAAAGTAAAAAACACATAGAAATTGACTGTCATATTATAAGAAATCAGTTCAAAAAAGACTTCATTAAGCCATTCCATGTTCCTTCAAGATATCAGCTAGCAAACCTACAAGGCAGTTTTGTATCAACTCTTATCTATTTTTACTGTCCAGGATGAGATTAATTTTTCATTAATATTCATCTTAGGGGGATAGCATTTATATATGTAAGTTAAATATTCAAGCTATTAAGTCTAGCTAGTCTAGTTAGTATTAGTTTACTCAAGTTACTTGTACAATTAATGAGTTAATTAGTTGATCTGCGGTGGTTAAGTGTTTATATAAGCCAAACTCTCTTTGTAATCAAAGATCGGGATGAATGAAATGCTATTTGTTTTTTTTTTCAAATTCTTTGATCTGATTAAAAGATTGAGAGTTAGAATTTTTTATATATTAATATAAAGGGATAAGGTATAAATATACCTTGAATTATAAATAAAATAAAATATTGGGCACAGATATATCCTCGTAGTTTGAAAAACTTGTTAGCTCGCCCCACCCCACTTGTGAACGACTCTGTCTTTTAGAAATATTAATACCGTTTATGGGGCCGTTTATCAATCCTATGTGGACTTAAGATTAAATAATTAATTTTACACATTTAATCTGACGGCTAGGAATTTTTGGTATGAGATCTTGCTTACTAATACAGCGCCACTTAGCAAACCTCAAAAATCTAACAAAACCTTTCCATTTACTATTCACCACTAAAAGATCCACTGTCGCTGCGCCCTCCAAGACCCGTCATCACCTACTCTGCTTCCCCTATTATCATCTTTGTCTTCACCATATCGGTACCTTGCATGGATTTTAAACACTATGATCTTGATCTTTCATATGAGGTTAAGCATATGTGTTTACCACTCATGACTTGTGTGAAGGGAAGCAACAGTAAATCCAATACTCATGGCTACTAAATCACCATGGGTCGCGTTTCTGTTGGTGGCCATGGTAGAGAAGATCTCGGATACGCTGAATTCTTCGAAATTCCTTGAGAAAATTTTGCTAACCTTCTGCAAATCAAGAGCTTGCCACTATGAAGGTCGTTCTCGGCTGAGACCTAACCAGCAGGAAAGCTCTACCTTCGTCGGACCTCACTTCCGATAATCACAGCTCCAGTCCCTGCAAAGCACCATCAAATCTCGTCAGTTTTATCTTTATCTTTCCCTCTATCTTACTTTGATATAGTCGTTCGAGTACCAAACCCATATTTTTTTCTAGATTTTTTATTTTTTATTTTCTTTTCTCTTTTTGGTTGAATTTGAAATGCATGTATGGAATTTGATGTTTTGGGTTATTGATTTTAAGTTTTGTATAGTTGCTATGTTCATTGGGTTGTGGTTCTTTGCTCTCTCTAGCTAATGAGATCTCAAAGGAGTTTAATATTGTTGTGCATATTTATTTGATTACAGCTGATATACAGTTTTATTAAATTCGATAATGCTCATAAACTGTTTGATGAAATGCCAGTGAGAAATGACGTTCTTGGACGGCTTTAATTTCTGATTTTATGTGGTATAGAAGAGTTAAACAATCTATGTGATACTTCGAAAGAAACCCATTTCAGAATGTAGTGTCTTGGACTGCATCAATTAATGGGTTTATGCAAAATGGATTTAGTGGTTACATATTAGTAAAATGGATTTCTTAATTTGTGGTTTTTGTTACATATTTCTTTCTGATTTGTTTAGAGAAATATATTCCATAAATGCATCATAAGAATTCTTAAGCAAGAAAGGGAATATCTAGCAAAGAGGGTGAGCTCAAAGCTAAAAACAGAAGAAAAATAAATGCTTCATGCCAAATGGGACCCACAAACGATAACAGTATTGCAAAAAGACGGTGCGGTTTACACATGGGGCAGGTTAACAGATTTTTCAAACTATGAGGATATATTTGCGCCTTCTGAAACCAAAGGTGCCAATGTGCTATTTTAGCCATAATCAAAGGCATATTTGCATCTTATCCTTAATATAAATATAGATATAGAAATAGATAGATAATTAATATGACACAGTAAATTGTTATTACTTTTTGGTTATTATTAATTAAATATTATGCATTTAAATTTATAAAATCTTAATATTATGATTCTTATATTTAGAATTTCTTTCTAAGATTTTTCTTTTGGATTAATTACTCTGGAGTCCTAGTATTTTTTCAAATTATACTAAATGGTCTCTGAATTTCTAAAATAATACTAAGTAGTCCCTCTATTTTGCTTTCGTTAAAAAATAAGGTCCTTCCATTCATATTTATACATTTTCCATCAATCCACGATACAAAAGTAAAATTTTTTTTCCAAAGTAACCCTTTCCTCTCTCCTCTATAATTTCCCCTCATCCTTTACTGTTCTTTCCCATTCTATTACCTCAATCTCTAACCTCTCCCATTTTAAATACCACCACCACTACCAGACTCTCTGCCTCACTTCCCTCTGTTTCTAATGAGCGTTACCCATTCTAAATTCTTTCTCAATAAGTGTCTATGAGTGAATGGCCAATTGTAAGTGTCTGGAAACACCTTAGTTCCTGGTTGAAATTGAGCAATCCAATGGTATGGTGAAGAATGTTGTTAGTCCCGTAATCATTAGAGTTAGGTCCACCAACGATGCATATGACAGGCAAAATTTCGCTATAAGCATCGGCGATTGCATTGAGAACACTGAATCCACCCACGGTAAACGTAACAACACAAGCGCCAACTCCACCCGATCGAGAATCACTGATGCCGATTTGAACAAGTCGACAAGCAAGTTGATGACCGAGAGTGGAGTCAGGGGAGTTAATAGTAGTGGGCGAAATAAAGGAAGATTGAATGGTGGAGACAACACCATTTGGTGGGCTGCACCTGTCACCATTGGTGGGTTTGAATGTGTCAAGAGATCCAATTTTGGTGTCTATAGCGAAGGAGAAGTGTAACACCCCGATTTTTTTCAATAATTACAGATAGGACCCTAAAGCTTGTATAATTGACTTTTAGTATATAATTAGACAGTTTAAGGTAAAATAATATTTTAGTACCTAAATTTTACATTTTACACCAAAAATACATAATTTAACATAGAATTTCACCAAATAAATTATGGAACCTAAAATGTTCAAGAAATACAAATTATGGAAGATAATAGTATTAAAAGTGAGATTTGAAGCCAAAATATAAATATTAAAAGATTTAGGGTCAAAAGATAATTACCAAAAGTTTGAGGCCAAATCATAAATATCAAAAATTACCTAAAATATCTAATAATTCTAGATAATTTTAAAAATGACCAAAAATTTCATCTTCTTCCCCAAAGTGGCCGAATTCCCTACCTTAAACTCCCTCCTCCATTTTCCTCAATTCTCATCCAAAATTCTCCCATCTAACCTATATCAAATTTAATCCTAATTAAACCTATATCAATTTTAAAGCCAAAATACCTAGTAGCCATCAAAATTTCTACCAAAAAACCCTAAAGAAATTTCTAAAGTTTCAAAAGGTGCAAAGTTAACTTGAGGTAATTGATCTAAACTCACTTCCTTTTCATCAAATATGATTAGAATGATAGCTATATATGATTATTTAAGTAAGTAGAAGCATATATTTGGCTATAGATTGATTTAAGCTTGAGTTAGTGATTATGCCAAAACCTATAATTTAATATGGAAATATTTATTTCAAACTAAACTTAGATTATGATTTTCCACATTAAAATTAGTCTAAAACATGCTAAATATATATTATAGAAATAAGAAATCAAGCAAATAATGGTGATAGTGGTGATGAAGGACAACTTGGATTAAAGTGAAATTTGATGCTTTTAAGGTGATTTTGAATCGACTAAGACTTGAGGTAAGTTATAAATGTATTATTATACCCATTTGAAGCCTTGTATGGAATTAAAAAGCCTTCCCCCTATAACCCCCTTATTGGTAGAATGGCCATTTCCTTTTCTTCCTTGGATTTTTGTTGATCAATTGCTTATATTTTCCTTATTTCAAGCGTTACTTGAACAAGCTTGATGATTAAATACATTAATTGTATTATGTACTTGTTGATTGATCAAATGGACTTAAAGAACTTTGCCCGAAGATCCTACTTTATGCTTGTTTAATTTATGCCAACAAAGTGTTTGATGAAATGTCCTAATGAAACCAAAATATAATCCACCAAGTGTTTGACCTAAAAATTAGTATCATTTGACATATGAGTTCCAAGGAATCTTAAACTTAACTTGACCCTTGACCTTTGATTTCATTTCATATGAAAATTCATATTTGGTAATATGGTATTGATGTTGTTAACCTTTAATGTGACTTGAATTGTCCATTGAAATATTAAGTGATTTGTTATGATTTTTCATATATTATTGTCACCTTATATGAACCTAATAATATGTTGATCCTTATTATGTATTATACTTAATAACATGACATAACTACCTTCCGATGGGGTAGTGGGTGAGAACCATCGACAATGTGCATATTGATTATTTATTAACCCTAGCTAGGAAGGGTTAAGTCCTAGCCATAAGGTCTGATTAACCTTGTGTCATTTCACAAGTTTAAGCTATTATAAATGTAGCTAACGAGATTTATACGAGCACGAGATTTTATATCTACTATGTTTTATTTTTTCTTCATCCTACCTATTCATTGAATTATGTGACATTGACTACCTTGTTTATTTTATTTGCCACTTGTTATCTTTACCTTTGATATGAATATTTAGTGGATTATCCTGTTCTTTACCTAATCCTATTGCATAATAATATATTTATAACTCACTGAGTAGTAATACTCACCTCTTAATTGTTTAAAATTTTCAAGTCAGGAGTAGACAGTAATGATTCTTGAGGCTTTTTTCTTCTTTTGAGGAACCAGATTCCTTTTTGCTATGTAAATATTCTAAATATTTTTTTTTTATAATCTCATAGTAGCTCCATGGTTAAACTAGATTAGTTAGTAGTTTATGTGTATGATATGTAGATTGATAATCCCTTGGCAACCAAGAGGGGGGTGGTGAATTGGTTGTTTAATAAAATTAATAACAACTTAAAAATAATGAATGGAAGAAGAAAAGAAAAATTCACACAAAGAATTTATATTGGTTCGGCCAAAATATGCCTAAGTCCACTTATCAAGAACACACTTTAGTATTTCACCATTTTTGATCATTTTTCAGGTTAAAGATCAAATCTTAAAGTGTTTTAGCTCATATTAAACTTTACAAATGCTTTACAATAAGGCTCACACACAATCCAAAAGAAATACAAGAGATGAAAAATAAATTACCCAATTATTTTAATCTAACTCTGAGGAATTAATTACACTTCAACAACCTTGAAGTTT
The DNA here is from genome assembly GCA_948193065.1 of Aleurites moluccanus. Taxonomy (NCBI): domain Eukaryota; kingdom Viridiplantae; phylum Streptophyta; class Magnoliopsida; order Malpighiales; family Euphorbiaceae; genus Aleurites; species Aleurites moluccanus. Next base: position 7,816 of record CANXYC010020734.1, on the reverse strand, counting down.
AAGCAATTAATTCTTTTTACAATATGAAACTCAATTTAAAGTTCAAGAACATTTAAATGCTTTAAAGATATGAATTAATGCACAATAAATAAGTTGTTGTTCTTTTAATAAATTCATATCAACTCATATATATAGTCCTCAGTTTAAAAGAGTCGTTTGGGTGCATTAAATGTGCATTTAATGCAAATCAGAGTTGTTACAATGACTATATTTTTTGTCAGAATTCGAACTGTAGCGAGCGCAACTTTTGCTCCAAAAACTTCAAGACGCTTCTGTGTCTTCTGAGCTTTCTTAGTAGCGGTCGCTACTTAATAGTGTAGCAGACGCTACCCTTTTGGCTCACTATGAATTTTGAAATTTGCGGCTGTGACTACTTTGTAGCGGCTGCTACTCAAACTTCAGCATATATAGCGGCGGGAACTTATATGGATCGCGGACACTACTGAAGTTAGTCAGCTACTGTGTATTCTGGATCTCATTGTAGCGGCTGCTATTGCTGAGTCGCGGGCACTACTTAAAAAGTAACGGGCTCTACTTATCTGGTAGCAGGAGCTACAAATCTTTTTTCTCTTAACTCTTCTTCTTTAAACTTAAGTAGCGGGGGCTCTTTAACAGTGTAACGGCCGCTACAAACCAGCAACCTACAATTTGAAATCTATCTTTGCATATAATCAAGCAAACATAATTAGAGGTTTAATTAGTTGTTTATACACATCAAAATGAGTATGTTAGAATATTAAATATCTAATAATCTCCCTTTTTTTTTTTGTGACAAACAACTTTTAAGTGCAAGAGATAAAAATGTGAACCAATGAAACTTTTTGAGAAAATAGTACAAAACTCCCCCTTAAAGTGTGCCAACAAGTTTTAAATCACATTTTTGATAAGTTTGCACGATTACTCCCCATTTGTTTGTAAGCAATAAAAAAAGGAGTGGTGAATAGGGGTTACGCTATAAAAAAAAAAATGCAGGAGAGGTTTTTTTTTTAAGAGAAAATGCAGATAGACAAGGCAATCTTATCAAAATGACCATATCAGTTGCATTCTAAACGAAATGGAGAAAGCAAGAACAAATTAGTCATAAAAAATCAACGCAATATGTCAATGATTGCAATATCCAAAAAATACATCATTCAACAAAAAATATTACCAAACACCAATAATACCAAAAGTACATCAAAAAATAGAGTTCTTAAGGATCAACTGGAGCGTCTACGTCTGCAGCAGCTGCTTCAGCTCCAATGGCAGCCACATCAGCAAAAACATCAGATTAAGGCTGAGACTTGGTTGCTGGAGTATCTGCAACTGGACTTGAAGTTGCATCTGCGGATTTTGAAGCTGTAGAGAGAGGAACTTCAGTGTCGTCAAGTTTGGCATGTAACTCGCTATGTTGTTGACGGAGGCGATGAATTGCCCCTTTGATGGAAGTCTGGGCAGAGGCAATGTCATTGATACGATCATCCAATTGCTAAATACGAGCAAATACTGCCCGCTCAAGTGAATCAAAACAGCCTGTGATAAGAGAGGCCAGTTGAGATACATCCATAGGAGGAGGAACTGCATAAGCTAAAGTTGCTGGAGGGTCTAGAGGTGCAGGAGCATAAGAGGAAGTAGGAGGGGAGGGAACCGCAGCAGATTCACGAACCTATCGATCAATCGCAACATTATCCCTAAGGACATACTCCCCATCTCGGTTTTTAACCATAATAGACATTTTGGCTAAGGCTTGCATACCTAGAAACTTGTATTCATCATGAAGATGATGCAAGGGTTGGTAAGTGGTGGATGCAAGGTCAAAGCGAAGTCTAGGGTTCGGGTTTGTTCGGATCAACTCTACTACAATTTTGGTGATTAAATGACTAAGAACAATATCGTCGGACTTTCATTTTGACAGTGAATCGAAGTGATCCGCAAGCCATCTAACGGAAGCTAGCTTATAGCCTTTTTCAATGCACCACAAGTAAAAAAGATCAGATTTGAGCACAATAACTAGTCCCTCTCGCATTTATAGTGTAGGCTATAATGCGATGTAGAATTTTAAGCACGGGACTACAAATGTTGGTAACCTTAGATGTTCTAAGGTTAAAAGATACGTCTAAACCCGTAATTTCTCTTTAAAAGTCAGATTTTATGAAGGAATCAGGATAATTATCAAGTTCATGATCGAAAAAACCGAAGATTTCAACTTGCCTAAGTCTATCTAAGGTGTAGGGTCGTCCTAAGATCTTAAAAGTCATAATAACATAGGATGAACCCGTAGTGGTATTCACCTTAAGAGTTGAGAAAAACTCTTGGATAAGCAGGGGATAACAGACATAGGTTATGTTTGACATAACCATCCAATTCACAGAAGTTAACTTCTCTCTAATTGACATGGCAAGCCCTAACTTCTCTAATGCACCTCAATCTATATATCTAAAAGGTAAAATGTTGCGATTGGAGGTATGGATCTCAAACCTTTTCTTATCTTCTTTGGTAAGAAAATGAAAAGGTCAATCATGGTCAAAGAACTGAGAGTTAGGCTGAGTTGGAGCACGTGGAGACTGTGGTGATGGTTGAGAAGAAGCTCTAACCTTTTATTTTCCCTTTTGAACATGAGATGTAGGTGGAGGAGGAGGTGAAAGTGATTCTGTTTCTAAAGAACTGGAACTGGATTCTTCAGAAGATGAAGAATTTTCAATTTTGGGTTTTTTTTGCCATAAGAGGGTTTTTTTTTTTAGCAATGGTTTTAGTTTGTTTAAGAGGCATTTTTGTTTATTGGAAGGATAAAGGATTGAATTTTATGAAGGGGTCAAAAAATCTATTTGTTTAGAGAGAATGGAGAAGAAAGACTAGTTAGGTTAAAAGAAAATGCTGTGAACCCCGATATATAATTTGAAAAAAAAGTTCAGTAATGACCGTTACTATTTGGTAGCGGCAGCTACTTAATTAAGTAGTGGCTGCGACAATATAAGTAGCGGGTGCTACTAAACTAAGTAGCGGTTGCTACTTAAGTAGCTGGAGCTACTAAGAGACACAGAAGGTATGGTAAAAATGTAGTGGTCATTACCAATTTTTGTAGTTATCATGAGACTGGGAAGAAAGAAAACAGAAAATTTACCCATAATCACGGGCGCTACATCTTGAGTAACGGCCGTTACTCTGGTACGTGAAAAAAAATACACTAAAGCCAAGAGTAGCGGGCACTATACAAAAGAAAAATTCAATACAACAAGCATCAATCAATATAGTTTTTCAATTTCACTACCATCTAACATCCCTACTTCACGTTTAATAGAATTTAAACGCTCCTCATTCAATGGTTTTGTAAAAATATCTGCAAGTTGATCATTTGAAGTAATAAATTCAAGAACAACATTATTGCTTAACACATTGTCTCTAAGAAAATGATATCTACTATCAATATGCTTGCTTTTAGAATGTTGAATATGATTTTTTGATAAGTTGATAGTACTAGTGTTACCACAATTAATTGGAATATTGTCCAAATGCACTCCTAAGTTAAAAATTTGTTGTTTCATCCACAATACTTAAGCACAACAACAAGCAGCTACCACATATTCAGCTTTCGCGGTGGACAAGGCCACTGAATTTTATTTCTTGCTAAACCAAGAAACAAGCTAGGAAATGGCAAGTATAGGAAATACTTTCCTATCCATATAACTACTAGCAAAATTCACATCGGAATAACCAATTAAACTAAAAAATGTGTTCTTTGAATACCAATGTCCTAGATTTTGTGAGCCTATTAAATAATTAAAAATTCTTTTGACCGCATGCAAATGAGATTCTTTAGCACAAGATTGAAAACATGCACATAAACACATAACAAACATAATATTTGACCTACTAGCATTTAAATAAAGCAAGCTACCAATCATACCTCTATATTTCTTCTCCTCAATAGGCTTACCAAGATCATCCTTGTCAAGCTTGATGGTAAATCTACTTGGAGTTCTACTTGACTTTGCTCCATCTAATCCAAATCTTTTGAGAAGGTCATTTGTGTATTTTTGTAGACACCATATTTTGTCTAGCCTTTTTTAAAAAAATATATTCTTTTAAAAAAAATATTTTCATATTTTTATCAATTTGTTCAAAATATTAAGAATATTTAAAATTTAAAAAGAAATGAGAATTTTATAGCTTAAAAATTTATATTTTGAGAAAACAAATAAAATTGAGTTTAAAGTTTTATCCAATTTTAATTATTTAATTATTGCTTTATTAATATTATTTTAATGTGTGATTTGTGGGCCTAAAAATAGAAAAAACCAAAAAAATTTAGTCAATTCAGTCAGGCCCAAATTCTGATCAAGCTCAATCCAATCTAGCCCAATTCAGTCTAGCCCAGACCCAAGGAAAAAATCAGAAAATTCCAAGCCCAAATTAATCTGGCCCAACCTAATCTAGCCCAACCCACTCAAGTTCATGAAGGTTGAATTTTCTGGAACAAGGGAAAGGGAGGGCATTTTAGCATTTTGATTCTTCTTTGGTTTGTTATATAATCTGTAGAAAATATGCAGGGGGGGGGGGGGGGGGGAACAGCCACAAAAAAAATAAACAGAAAGAAAAAAAAAACCAAAAAAGAAACCACCAGCTCTCCCTCAGCTCCCATTCTCCCTCTGCCCTCTCTCCCACACCCGAACCACCGTCCCTGCTCCCTCTGGCCCCCGACGAAAACACCAGCTCCCTGCTCTCTCTTCTCCCATAAAAAAACCCCCAGCTCCCTGCCCTCTCTCCCACACACGAAAAACCCGAGAACCACCAGCCCTCTGCTCTCTCTCCCACACACGAAAACCCAGCTCCCTCTCCCTTCATCCTCTCCTCCTTTTCACAACCCTTTCAGCTTCACTCTCACAACCCCCATTTTCACAGAATCACTCTCTCTGGCCCCCCGACGAAAATACTTCCTCCTTCTCCTTTGATTTTGTTCGGTTATTGTTTTTAGCTGGGTCTGGTTTCCAGATTTTGATTTTTTTTGTGGGTTTTTCACCATCTTTTTTTGAAGTTCGGTGACGATTTCGTTAGTGAGATTTCATATTTGATTTTCTGTGGGTTTCAGTTGTTGTTGTTGCTTTTCAATTTTGTTACTAAGGTTGCTATTGGGGTCTGGTACTATACATGCTTGATTCTATTCTCTGTTGCTGCTGGTGTTTTCGTCTAGCCTATTTTCGGTGATTCACTTTGGTATATTTTCTGGATTCAGTTAACCTTTTAGCTTGCATCATGATTCATATAAAATAAGCAAATTAGAGTCATATATATATATATTTTAATGGTTTATGGGCATTCATATCCAGAGGAGGGATTCACACAAATGTTTTGAAATGGGATTCCGTTTCTGATCATTGAATCTTTTCTTTGGGTTTGAAATTCATCCTTGTGATGGGATTCCGTCCCTAGGAATGAATAGCTAAATTATTTTTTTAAAAAAATAAAAATAAAATAAATAATAACAATGAGTAATTTAGGATTAACTGACGAAAATGGAAACTATACTTGATTTATGTTTAAATGGGATTTTAAAAATTAAATGTTTAGTGTTAAAATGGGTTTTTTTTTTTTTTTTTTGTGTTAGTAAGTCGATGAATTTATGATTTGATTTTCTTGAAACTCTATTTGATTTAACAAAGGGCTATGATGATGACCGGACTCGAAATCAATAATCAGAGTAATTAAAAGAAAAAAAAATAATTTTTGGCGGGGTAAAATTATATTAAAATCATTAATTTTGATTTGGCTTGAAATGTATAACTTTTATTTAAGGTAGGTTCAGTTTATTATTTTATTTCTCTTATGTAAAAATAATTAATTCATTTTTGTTTATCAATATCAAAAGATAATTTCAAATTCATGTCTCAAATTAATTAGAATCAAATAAAGGTTGCCTAATTTTGAACCCTAAAATTAAATGATTTAAATTTAAATTTACAGTTAAAGTTATTAGTTTCTTTTAACATTTTTTGATAAAAAATAATAAATTTGAATCCTTAAAATAAATATAATTTATCTATTTATAAGTTTTTGTTTTCTTTTTTATTTTTGCTTTTTGTGTTTGTTTATTTTTGGTTTTGCAGAGTTTATTTCTTTTAAAGTTGAAAGTTGATAGATTCAAGACAAACTAGATTTTACAAATTTCATTGTAAATTTTATCGTATTTTAAAATTTTATTTTAATTTGTAAAATATTAATTTTAGGTTTAGTTGAATAAATTGTTAATTTATAGTTATCTCTTCTATTTTATCTTTTTATGAATAATTGAAATAAAAAAAATAAATAAAATTATTTAAGCCCAAATCAAATTCAGCTTTCATTTTCACAGTCAATTTCATATTTTATTTGTAAATATTTTTTAAAAAATTAATCATTCTGGTTAAAAGGAAAATAAATAAATTTGCACTCTATAAGTAATAAGTGAAAAAAATATTTTTAAGGCCAATTTAATATTTTGAAAATTAACATGTGGGGTGCCTAACACCTTCCCTATATGTTTGTGACTCCTGAACCTAAACTTTGGTTTAACAGACCATATTTTTAAAGGTTTTCGATTGAGCCTTTTAAAACAATTCAATTGGTGGTGACTCCATTTTTCAATTTTAAAAGTTTATTTTTATTCGCCATTCTATCGCGGCGTCGCTTCAAAAACATTGTGACAGTTTGACGACTCCACTGGGGACCGAACTGGCTTTCAAAAAGAGTCACATCTAATTTTTAAATTATTATTTTGGCCTAAAAATATTCTTATTATTTATATAGCGCAAAATTTATTTTCCTTTTAACTAACAAATTTTACTTTTGTTATGCATCCTATGTAATTTATAATATTTTTGCTATTTCACATTTGCCTTTCCTTTTTTTGATGCAACATGGGTTGAAGTATAGGGTAAAGTTCCATTTTATAATAGGTCACTTATCCTTTACACATATTTTTAGCTCTGTACCTGGGCGATTTATCTTTAGGATTAGAAGAAGGTAACTAGTGGTACCCGTGAGACTTTAGTTTTCGACAGTATCCACGAAAAGCCTTCGCTCAGGTTGAAATTTATTTCATCTATAATAGTACCAGTGGGACTATGAGCCTCGACAGTACTATAAAGATGGAATAGAGCCTTACTATTTGTTAGTAAGGGCAATCTGGGGACCTTTGTATCCAATTAGGTAAAATAGAACTAGTACCTAACCTTGCACCGTTGGATCTTAACAATATAAGCCTACCTTTATAGAATGACCTTTAGGTAATGTCCAACAGCCTAGTTTTCCCCTTTTACTCTAGAATCTCACGTTAAAGGGGGGTATCTTGTCCTTACACTCTACTCAATCTGCTGCTTTTTCTTGTTTTGGTAAAATTGTCTTTTTTTACTCATTTATTCTATCATTTTAAGAAATTAGGAAATTCAAAGATTCATTAATTAAAAGAAATTCTCCTACTTTGATAAATTATTTTATTTAATGTTCTTATTTGAATCCCTATATTTCTTAGAATTTTTAGGATAAATGAGTTAATATTTTTACTTTATTTTATTTTATTCATGTATATGTGCTAACTTAGTTGTTTTTGTTGGTCTTGTACTTTTTCAGACTTGGTATATTTGTTGGATGGAAAATTGGTATCTTGGTGAAATCATGACATTACCCGAGGAAAGTGAAGAATCTAGGTTGCACTCTAAGTTCTGTGTCACGACCCGTTCCCGCAGTCGGATCGCGACGGTCCTAGGGCACGGGAGATGCCAATGGCGACCGGCACCCGTAGAACCCAGTATCAATCACATTCACAATATACATATATATTTATCGCAGCGGAATAAAACTTATC
>CANXYC010020691.1:0-10529 GCA_948193065.1 Aleurites moluccanus | reverse complement strand
TATATATATATATATATATATATATATATTATTCACTGAGCTTTGTCTCACCTTTTTTAGTGGTTGTTTTTCTTTTTCAGGAGATCAATAGATAAACGCGGTTCCAGCTACAGTCTTCCTCTACTGTGAATGATATTTATCTATGTATAGCCTCAGATTTTGGTATTGAACTTAGTAGAAACTCCATGATTTTTGTTTAAAGAATCTGAGTTGTATATATAATAGAAGCTCCATGGTTTTTTTTTGGAGATCTATAGATAAACGAGACTCTAGTTACAGTCTTCCTTTGCTGTGAACCACATTTATTTATATATAGCCTCAGTTTTTGGTATTGAACTCAGTAGAAACTTTATGGTTTTTATTTAAAGAATCTGAGTTGTATATATAATAGAAAGTAATAGCTGTATAATTAATTCTAATATACCAGAATATGAGAACTTAATTTAATTTACCTACATGAAAATGTGAGTGTTGTATTGATAATTATTGAAATGCCTTGTATATTTGAATTGTTAAAATTGAGTAAAAGGTACGAGGAAAACATTTGGAAGTGTTGATTTCTGCAGATTTGATTTATATTGAAAGGAGGGATAAGTAAGTCTTGGAAATATAGTAGAAAATATAAAGGAAATCTTGTCTTTTTTCATAAAATTTGTATATAAGGGTTCTACGGATCTAGAGTGTCTTACACTTTTTTATACTCTAGGACCGTCATATCTCCTGAAGTGGTGGATGTGACCTATTTGTTTATTTTTTGCATTAATTAATGAAAGCGAAAACTTTTATTTTTTTTAAGTAAATATGCAAAATGCAAACTTGATAGTTGATATTATAAGATTTATTTTTAAAAAAAAAAGAATAATTTAGCTGTGTAATAAATTTAAAAATCAGAGTGCTAAAAATTATTTAGGGAGTGTCAATATTTCCTTTTATAAGTTAATAAAAAATAATTTTGTATATTAAAAATAAAATTTAAGAAAAATTTAAAATTAGTAACTAAATTAAAGACATTAATTTTGTTAGTATGTCCAAATATAATTAAATGATAAGTATATAAAAATTTTATAATTGAGAATTAAAAAATAAATATTGAAGTAATTTCAATAATTCAATAATATTATTACTTCAATTTAGAGTCTGAAAAATAAATTTATATTTGATTCTTCCTTAATAATATTAGAAAAAAAAAACAATAATTTATGAAATAAAGAAATAAAAGAACACAAATTATAATCCTAATGTTTTACATCTCACAGTATTATCTTTTTTGGTTAATATCTCATAATAGGGGTGGAAATCGATCAAATTAAACCGAAATTGAGATTTCATAATTTATTTAATTTAATTTAGTTTAAAAATAAAAGAAATTAAAAATTTAGTTTGATTTATAATTTAATTTTTTTTCTTCAATTTCAAATCAAAATATACAGAAGTTATATATATATATATATATATATATATATATTTTACTATTATTATAATTAAATATATTTAATTTTATTTTATATACAATCACATATTTTTTTTAACTTAATATTAATTTAAAATTTTAAAAAATGACTATTTATGAAAATTAACTATAAATAAATAAAAAAATCTAATTTTTGAAAATAAAATATAAATTTTAAGTGTGTTAATTAATGAAACAAACAAATTTTAAATTATATAATATTGAATTATTTTTAAAATTTTTTATTACCGATATTCTATCGATATTTTTTTTAAAATTTATAATAAAATAATAATGATTTATATATAAAAAAAATTAATTTGAAATCAATAAATTAAATATATTTAAATTAAAATATATTGATGATTTAATTATAATAATAATAATTTAATTTAATTTAAAAAATTTATAAACTAAAAATATTAATTTAATTTTAATAATAACCTATCAAATCAAACCCAACCCATCTTACCCCTATCTCATAGTATCATCAATCTTTAACAATATTTATCATTCTTTATGTTACGCATATGTAACAAAATATTATACAAATATAATCACCGTCTTGATTCTTAGTCTATGTTATAAATTGTAAAAATGGGAAGAAAACACTGGCAGGGGAAAGAAAATATTGAGAATATTCCACCTTACCAATGTTTGAGAGACTGGAGAAAATGACTTAAAAAAAAAAGAAATAAAATAAATTTATAAGGAAAAAAAAATTTGGGACCATAAAAAATTTATTTGCAAATTTAAAGAAAGTGAATAGAAATTTAAAATTTATGAAATTCCTAAAATATGCATAGGATTTGCTTCTCTTACAAAAATATAAGACAATATATAAGATTTTACTCCAAATTTTGAGTATTTTTACAATTGTATAATATTTTAATTACAATTTTATCATATAAATTAAAATTAAATAAAAATAATAATATTTTATTATTAACTTAAATAATAAAAAAAAGGCTTAAATTCTCCATCAAAGGAAGGACTGTAAGTTGTCAAACTCTCCACTTTTAAATCAAAATTCAATCAAATTGCGCCACGTCAACAGGTCACTGTACAGTAGCAAAAATAAAAATAAAAATCCAATCACCGTAGAAAAAGCAAAAATTAGAGCAAATAATAAAGAAATAAAAACAGAACTTGCCTTCAAAAATTATAATAATAAAATAATCCCTCTAGAATAATAAAATAATATAAATGGGGCGATTTGGTCTACTCCTCTAGTTGGTCTTGGGTCTTCTTCTTCCATAGACAATTTTCTGTTGATTTTGCTCTTTTCGAAGACTCGATCTTTGTTCTTCACCTTCTTCAACTTGTGTTTCTTAGCACAGGAGCTTAGATTCTTCTCCTTTCAAAGCTTTCTTGTACTCTTTCTTCTTTCTCTCACATACTTTGTAGAGGAAAAAAAAAAAGGAGAAATGAGGTCAGATAGAGGGTTTGGTGAAGATTTTTAGGTGTTTTTGTTTTTGATTCTTAGCTATAGCTTATATTTAAAAAAGGGTAGTGACCCATGTGTTTATCCTCAGTCTTGAATACATAGAGAAGCTCTCGATCTCTCTCTGTAGCTTTTTCTTTGTTGATTTGCTTCTTCTGACCCCAGAACCATAGTTATAGTTAAATCAATCATCAGATAATAAGGTAAACTGCTAATCCTCTCTATTTCATTCCAATTAAAATATAATTTTTCATTTGGAAATTGTTTTGGCTTATGGGTTGGAATATATGGTGTGTTTTGTATTGCTTTGATGGGTAGTGGTTAGAAATGGAGTTTATGGTCTTGGTGCTTAAGGAGTGATTTGTGTTGATTTGATTCATATTATATAGTGTTTCTAATTCCTTTATGTGATTCTTGTTATAGATATTGAAAAAATTAATTCAGTTTTGTGCCTAAGATGGTGGTTTTGACAGGAAACCTTGTCTCTGTTAGATGAAAGTGCTGATTTAAATTTAGTTAGTAGACTTGTAAATGCTTTTGAGCTATTATTGGTTTCAATTTTTCTGTGATTGACTTGTAGTTTCTATGGTTCCTAGTCTCCTAGATATTATGCTCTTGTAGTTCTTTTGATGATTGAAAAATTAAATTCTTTTTATTGACCTAACTATGACAAGGCCATTTGTGATGCTTGAATGTAAATTATCCCTCTTGAATCATTGATGCTTATTGTTCAAAGTTAGTTCTTATAAATGAATACCTATCAGCCTTTTATTCTAAAGAATAAAAAGGTTTTTCTTCCAGACTGATACGATATGATATTTAGCATGCTGATACGATATTTAGCGTACCGATATGATATTTAGCATACCGATACGGTATTAGCCTAATTGAAAATCATATTTTTTTTAAACAAGCTTAAAATAAAATGATATTTTATCATATATTTGTCTCTCTAATTTATTAGAGAAACAACATTATAATGATGTTTGATTGAAGCATTTACTTAATACTTATTTGAGTCATTTTGCAAAATTTGGAAAAATATTGACGATGGCGGTAACTGATTCAGTCCGATATGGTCCGATTCGATTCCGTTAAACAATTGCCAATTCCGAAACTGTTTGCAGAACTGTTATTTAAAACCCTGGTTCTATGGCAATCTGTTAAATTCAATTTCATTTAACTGATTTGTCAAACATTATAATCCTTCTAATTTTATTTTCTTGGTTTATTTAAATTCCGGCACTTTAAAGTACAAGTATCTTGAAAACCAATTCCAACATCCTTAAAAGCAATATATTCAGATCCTCATTATTTTTAGGGTTAATAATTAATATTCTAACCTTTGTATAGGGATGTTTGATTGGCTTTTGTTGCTTCAAGTTTTGTGAGAATTTAGTTTAGATTTTGCTGGTTTTGTGTTTTTATGTACTTTGTACCATCACCATCACCTTGAACTGAATTGTTTTGTTCTTTGTTAGGTTAATTGGACATTATAAGTTTCTTTTAGCTTGTCTTCTGAATTTGCCATCAATTTTGGACACGGTTTAGCTATGCTTTTCAATTAACTGTTTGGGTTTATTATTTTAGGCTTTTGACCCTTCATTTGTAATCTATAAAAGAATTCTTTAAGTGTTCTTAAGAATGATGGTTGTCTTTTTCTTCTTTTAGGTATATTTTACATGTAATTAATAATATTTTTGGGTCATCTAAGTGCTCACTTTCTTAAGATATGGCATACATGCCTTATGAAGAACTCTCATTTGTTGTTTTCTCGTGTTCGATGTATGCAAGCAAGCATTGATATTGTAAGGTGCAATTCATTATTGCAAGAACTTTTGGAATTGAAAGAAATGTGATTGCTGTGCAATAATTATAAATGCTGTCTTAGGTGGCTTAGTTGAACACATGAATTGATAATGATATTACATTTGAATTTGTAATATTACCCATCTCACTTCTCATTTTCTTAAGATACATGGCTTGTGAGAGTGATGATATTGTATAGTGCAATCATTATTGCAAAGAGCTTTCAAAATTCAAATAAATGAGATTGCTATGAAATAATCATAATTCTGCCTTAGGTGGCTTAGTTGAAATCCTTTTGACAGCTGAAATACAGGAGGCAAGGTAAATTTAATTATGAAGCTCGAGTTTATATCAATTTGCTGCCTCAATGGCAAAAAACTCAACTTGACTGAGTTGCTTGGATTTTTTTGAGAGGTTCTTTTGTTCTATTTCTTTTGTTGTCAGACTTTCATGTTACTATTCTTTTTTTTTTTTTTTTTTAAGCAAGGGCTTGGCCTTGGCTTGTACGTGTTTATTTAAGAAACTTAGATAATAATTACAACTATTGCAAAATTCATGTGGAGAAGGCAGTGCTCAAAGGAGTTTGAATTGTTTTGGTTTCAAGGTTTTCTGAAGAAAGCGATTTGGTGTTGGTTTTTGATGCTGAAGAAATAAGTGGAATTGGAGGTTTAGTTTTTCAAAGACTAAGATGTTGGAAGGCGGTCCAAAATTTCCTGGAATGATTGACCTCAATCATGATGTCAATTATCCTGATTTATCACAAGAATTTTATCATAAACTTGGTGATGTTTCAAATATGTCAGTTGACAGTTATGATAGCATGCAAACAAGTAATGGTGGAGGGTCTGTTGCAATGTCCATAGAAAGTGTTGGATCCAATGACTCTCACACTCGCATTTTGAATCACCAAGGATTGCGGCGACGGGCTACTGACAACTACTCAGTTCAACAGAGTGTTAACCGTAGAGGAAGAGTCACTCATGCTTTGAATGATGATGCGCTAGCACATGCACTAATGGATAGCAATTCCCCTACAGAGGGGCTTGAGAATTTTAATGAGTGGACCATTGATTTAAGGAGGCTTAGTATGGGGGCAGCTTTTGCACAAGGTGCCTTTGGGAAACTCTACAGAGGAATTTACAACAGTGAGGATGTTGCCATCAAAATTTTGGAGAGGCCAGAAAATGATCCTGAAAGGGCAAAGTTAATGGAGCAACAATTTCAGCAGGAAGTAATGATGTTGGCAACATTAACGCATCCCAACATAGTTCGCTTTATTGGTGCTTGTAGGAAACCAATGGTGTGGTGCATAGTTACAGAATATGCAAAAGGAGGTTCAGTGCGTCAGTTTTTAACGAAGCGGCACAACAGGGCAGTACCACTCAAATTGGCAGTCAAGCAGGCCTTGGACGTTGCAAGGGGAATGGCATATGTTCATGGGCTTGGTCTGATTCACAGAGATTTAAAATCTGACAATCTTTTGATTTTTGGTGACAAATCTATAAAGATTGCAGATTTTGGAGTTGCTCGCATTGAGGTGCAGACTGAAGGAATGACACCAGAGACAGGGACATACCGTTGGATGGCACCGTAAGATGTTCAACCTTTTGTCTGTTTAAGATTCCATTTTTTTCTTTTTTTTCCTTTTATGTGTGTATATATATATTCTCACTTAAACCAAGGATACTTCACTAGTCAATTTTGTCAACCGTATATAAAGAGATTCATACAAGCATCTTCTATGATGTGTTGTCATGCCCCTCTGAATTTTTAAGGTTGCAGACTTATTTGGTGCTTAGGACCTATTTTTATAGTAGATGTGGTCTTGCTCGTGCATATATCTGCAGAAATTAACATGGTCAGAGCCTCAGATTCAATCAATGTTGGCATAGCATTTATAGGTGATTCAACAAAAAAAATTCATCTTATCTAGTCTAAGAATAGAACAGAACTAAGGATTTTATTTGCTGCTCTTGCCGGCACAAAACATCATTATCGTTATGCCAATGAACTCTTTATCTCATGCATTTTGCCTGAGACAATTATTCAGTGCTTCCTTTCTCTTCTTTTTTGTATTAGGCTATAGCCTTTTTAATTTGCAGTTCTCTATGGGTTATTCTGAATTGTGCTTCAGTTGACATGGTTTTGACTTTTGATATTACTCTATAATGTGTGCGTGTGTATTTATAGAAATAGATTAAAGCTAGAGATTAAATAATGCTTATTTAGTTATGACTTTCTCGGAAATTATTATGTTGACTAGGAGATGATAAAATTTTATAAAAATTTCTAACATCAGATTTATTTTTATTTGCATTCTTATTGTTACTCAGTTGTTAATTTTCCATTATTCTTATTTTTTTACTGAAATATGAAGATAATTGTCAAGTTGTTCAGTTATATAACATTAGTTTTGCTTACAGATGTAAGTTTCCAGATTTCTATATTCCTTTTTTATTCAAGTATTAATAATCTATGTGATTATAAACTTAAATGTCACGTTAGATTTTGAAGTAAATTTTTTTTTTTTGAAAAAAAGCTATTTGCAATGTCAGCAATTTTGGAGTTTTGGCACATATTTTTCTATATCTTGCAGCAGTTTCAGCCAATATTAAACTTAAAAGTTTCGCATATAAATGATAAAATTTAGTGCATTGACTAGATTTGAATATTGAACCAAAGTATTGACTTTTCAGTCATTTGAATTTTTAGTCTTTAACCCTTTAGGTTGACCAAAAAAGAAAAGGTATACAACATCAACCTTGGTACCTTCTTTGTCATGGTCTTGATATTATTAACAACCTTGGTACTGTTGTCTCCTTTGAAAAGTTCCTGATATCATGTTGTGTTACACATGCTGATATTCTAGATAAACAGATTGGGTTATTTAAAGCAATCATTTTAGTTATTCATGTATTTGAGCAACTCATTGCTTGGCAAGAATACCTGTTGAAGAACTTGATGGATTATTAATACATAAAAGTTCCCTTAGGTACTAAGTTTAGATGTTTTCTCAAGTTTAGATGGTTTAAATGGTGACAGGTAGTAATGCAGTGGAACTGCCAATGATGAGGGATATGCAAGAATGGCAGTGGTGTTTAACAAGTGTTAGATTTATTTCCTCCAAATTAATATTATATTATATATAAACCCACTTTCTATTTGAGGGCTTGATAATCAATGATTCGGACACCTGTGCTATTGTTGTATGTTGAAGGGCAGTTTGGCATTTGATATTACAGATGCAAAATCTAATATTCCTAATGACTTGCTATCCTTTTTTGTTTTTTTTTTGTGTTTATGGTTTTTTAGGGAGATGATCCAACACAGGCCTTACACACAAAAAGTGGATGTCTATAGCTTTGGGATTGTTTTATGGGAACTCATAACAGGAATGCTTCCTTTCCATAATATGACAGCAGTGCAGGCTGCATTTGCTGTTGTCAATAAGGGTGCTCGTCCTATCATTCCCGGGGATTGCTTACCTGCTCTTAGTGAGATTATGACACGTTGCTGGGACCCCAACCCTGATGTCCGACCACCGTTCACTGAAGTTGTCAAAATGCTCGAGCATGCTGAGACAGAGATCATGACCAATGTCCGCAAGGCTCGTTTCAGATGTTGCATGACCTTACCAATGACAGTGGACTAATTTCCAGAGGGGACAAACAAATAGGGCATAAGAATAGAGAGAAAAGAAGAAAAAAGAAATGGCAAGTGAAGGCGATATCTTTTAGCTTTGTGTATTTATCAGGTTTAATTTGGTTCCTAAGATAGAGAAGAAGACGACTATATTATAAATAACGATTAATTTACTGTTTAGCTACTTCAACCCATTTCCTCATCTTCTTTGTGTCTCTGCTAATATTTCTGTGTTGATTTTCTTGTTTTACTTCATATTTATCATAGTTTTATGCATGTTATTGAATGTACTTGATTCTGGGTTGCTTCTTAATCATGACCGTTGGTTGAACAGTAAATTACTATAACTGATCTACCTAATATGGATACATTTTTGAATTTAGGTATTTTGGTTCTTGTTCTTGAGATTATACTGTATTTAATGATGTACCCATGAATTTTTCACCATTTTACTTACTAGATATTTGTCTCTGAAGTACTAATTGATCTCTGATTTCACTTTAATTCTTTTTTCAGTTTGTCTTTTACTAGATATTTGTCTCTGAAGTATTAATTGATCTTTGAGTACTGGAAGAAATTAAATCACTTAAATTTACCTTGCAAGGCATTTGCTTTTTGGGAGAATTTGTTGAGACTTCCTTCTTATAGTAGTTAAGATCTATAAAAAATAGAGTTAGTTTCATTCATAGTCTCTCAACTTTACTTGACGCACTTTATGGTCCTCTAACTTTAATTTGTAATGATAAAATCCCTGAACTTATTAGTTTTTAGAAACATAAAAGTTCCTTTTCAGAAATAAACTTTACTTAACGCACTTTATGATCCTCTAATTTTAATTTGTAACGATAAAATCCCTGAACTTATTAGTTTTTAAAAACATAAAAGTTTCTTTTCAGAACTAAACTTTACTTAACGCACTTTATGATCCTCTAACTTTAATTTGTAACGATAAAATCTCTGAACTTATTAGTTTTTAAAAACATAAAAGTTTCTTTTCAGAAATAAACTAACATTTAATTACATTTTGGTCCCTGCTTTTCAAAATACTTTTCATATAGGTCCAAAAGTTGTTTAAATTGCTAGTTTATGGATGAAATTTTTGGAGGGAATTCATTAATCCCTGGAAGAGTGTATAATAATATAAAACACTTTTCGATTACAGACAAAAAAGAGCATCCACTAATACAGTGGGAATATTCTTGGGTTTGTGGGAGAATTAAATATAGGGACGAATTAATTAGAATTGATTCTATTTATAGAAATTCTCCATTAGAAAATAAAATTGCAAATGAATATTGTGGTGTAGCTGACATAATTGAATTTCTAGAAGAGCAGTATCCAGTTTTTAATCAATTAGCCATTTTAGATCAAAATACTCCTCTGGTAACCTTTAGAACTTTAAATTGGAGTGATACTCTAAAAAGAGATTATTTAATCTGGAAAAGATTGCACTTCAGAAAAATTGATTTTTTTCTTGCTCTTTGGGAAAATTCTCCAGGTCTAGAAAATTGGGTAATATTTTTAGAAAATAAAGAAAAAATTGAAAATACACCCAGTAGTTCTAGATAAAAAAATGGTAAAATTAGATAGAGAAGAAAGTGTCAACTCAAATCCTTCAAGATTGACTTCATTTCAAAATATTCATAATGAAGTGAGCCTTCTCATTGAGCAGTTGCATGCAAAAGGAAATATAAGCGATTCACTAGAACAAAGAAATGTTTTAGCAAAAGAAGTAGGAAAACTGGTAAATGATAAGCTTGATGCAATTGAGCGAGAAAGAACTTTGAAGAAACCTCTTTCTGAAAAAGAAATTCTGCAATTAAGGAAAGATAAAATAGTCCCTTATATTGTTGACCCTGACATTAGAGCTGCCAATCAGGAAAGTAACAAAGCAGCTGAAGATCTTAGAAAATCTTTTGGTCTGGTAAAAGAAACTCCTTTGCATTTAGATGATAGAACATTTAATGAGCTTCTTGCTACAAAGAGGGCAAAATATAAACCAAATTATTCTCATAGAACGAAATCAGAGTTTCAGCCTAGGGATAATCCATTAAGGCCCGTAATCACCCCAGCAGCTTTTTTAAATTTAGATTGTGAAAAGCATGCTTCTGAAAGAATAGATGAGTGGATTACCATGATCAGGTTCACAACCAGAGCAGGTAGCTACTCAACTGAGGCCACCTA
>CANXYC010020557.1:0-13159 GCA_948193065.1 Aleurites moluccanus | reverse complement strand
AATTCCACAATTAAGCACACCAATTAAATAATTCTAAGATTAATTACACAAATTCAAAACAAATTCCCCATGCTTGCCCTAATTAGATTCGGTTTTGGGGTTGTTTCCCAAATCAACAATTAATTCTTCAATTAGACTTATAATCAACTAATTCAAGTTACCAATTACACACCTAAACAACCAATTTCGCTAAAACTAAACAAATTTCAACTTTTCCCCAAATCAAGCATTCGGCCAAAGGGGGCTTTTCTTCCCCCTCATGATTTCTTTCAATTTAAAGTTCTAAAGGTCAATTCACTATGCCAATTAAAGGTTTAAACACTCAATTGCAGAATTCTTGAAGAAATTCCACACTAAAACCCTAATTCCCAATTCGGTTCATGGTCCAATCCAAAAATTAAAATCCAATTCATGATTAAACATTCAATTCACATCAATTTAATCCATGAAACATCATTTATACAATTAATTATTCAATTAAAGCACCAAAAGCATTTTCTCCCAAATTTTCCCCCAAAACTATTTGACCATCATGGAAACTACACTATGGATGCTTACTTTCTCAATTAAACCATTCAAATCAACATTTAATTGCTAATAAATTATTAAATAACCAGAAATTTGGACTTACCTACACAATTCCTTAGGTTGGCCGAACCCTAGCTCTCAAATGTTATAACCAAAATGAAATTGGAGCTTAGCTTGAAGAAATGGAGGATATGAGATGAAGGTTTTCCACCCAAACTAAAAAAAAAACTCCAAGACCTTCAATGCACAATAATGGCCGAACCTACAAGATGAAGAAGAAGTTCTCTTCTTTGCCTTTGGTGCACACGGTTTTGGATGAAGAAAAACAAAAATGCAGAATTCTTTAGCTTATTTTAATAGATAGTGGAGTTTTGCCAAGTAATCTAGTACAACCAATCTCATAAAGCATACTTTAAGTCCTACACATGCATCCTTAGGATTAGAATGCACCAATACTTTGTTGCATTGAATCTAGATGAGTAAAAGTGCTATTTACTCCTCCCTCCTACTCTTATACTCAAATTGGATCCTTATAAATTATTAATTAAATCCTTAATTTTTATTTCCTTTTGCAATCAAGTCCTATTATTTTTATAACTCAATTTGGCTATTTTATTTTATTTATTTATTTTATTATCATTATTTTATTTTTTTTTCAAATAATCAATTAACAAACAAATACACATGTAAACACATCAAATTAATTTCAAATAAATTAACAGAAATTTTCGAAGGTCCTTAACTATACTAGGCTCGATTAGGACTTGGTGTTACATAGGTTCAGACACAAAGAGAGCAAATGTACAAGTCTCATAAATGTCTCTAAGTGATCTGAATTTCCTAGAAGGTGTTTCACTATCATCATCATCATTATCAGTATCTCCATCGAGGAACTTGAGCCATTGTTGGGTGAATTTGAACTGCTACCCTGCTGAGTTGAGTTTGAGCTATTTGATCAAGCCATTGAACCTGAACTGCTTGATATGATCACTGAGCTTGAATTTGACATGCTTCTTGTTTCTCTACTATGAGATTCTTCATTATCAATAATTTGAATTGCAGGAGCTCTTCCCTTGTCTTGCCATTGCCAACTTTCCTCTTCATTGAAGATTGTATTCCTGCTTATTAAAATCTTACCCGTTGCTGGATTATAAACCCTATAAGCCTTAGATTGTGAGCAATAACCAATGAATATGCATTTAATAGATTTTCCTTTAAGCTTATGTCTATCATGTACATTGATGATTACATAGATAATGCAACCAAAAACTTTGAGGTGACCAACACAAGGCTTCGTACCTGACCAAGCTTCATAGGGTGTCTTGTTGAGAACTGCTTTTGTAGGTGAGAGGTTGATCAAATAGATTGTTGTAGTTCCTGCCTCTACCCAGAAAGTATCAGGTAGTCCCTTGCTCTTTAGCATACTCCTGGTCATCTCAACAATAGTCCTATTCCTCCTCTCTACCACTCCATTTTGCTTTGGAGTGTAGGGTGCAGTAAGCTCCTTGTGGATTCCATGCTTCTCACAATATTGATTAAATTCTCCATATGTAAACTCTCCTCCTCTATCTGTGCGCAAGACTTTCAAACAGCTGCCTTTTTGTTTTTCCATAAGAGCTTTGAACTTGAGGAATTGTTCAAAAGCTTCTGACTTCAATTTGAGGAAGTACACCCAACTCATTCTACTGTAGTCATCAACAAACAATAGAAAATATTTGCTGCCTCCTAATGACTCAGTCCTCATTGGACCACATAAATCCTCATGTACTAGTCCAAGAGGCTCAGTTGCTCTCTAAGATTGACCAACAGGAAAGGACCTTTTACTATGCTTCCCATACATACACCCTTCACATATTGCATCAGAGGACTTAATTTGTGGTAAACCACTCACCATCTCCTTTTGATTCAATAACCTTACTCCTGTTATATTCAGGTGGCCATATCTAAGATGCCATACTTGAGAAGCATTCTTAGATATAGTAACAAGTGTTTGACCTTCCAGCTTGCTAAAAATTAAAGGGAACATGTGGTTCTCAGCCATACTTTGGCTAAAACATAACTGATAGTTTTTTCAGTAATTTTGCACCAAGTCTCATAAAAAAACACAGAGAAGCGACTAGTTAAGAGCTGTCCTACACTTAAGAGATTATGAGCTAACTCTGGAGTATATAAAACATTAGAGATAAGCTTACTTTTTCCAGAAACAAATTTTACCTCAACTGTGCCCTTCCCTTCCACTTGAATTTGTTTGTTATTCCCTAATCTGATTACCTTTCTTTGAGTTTTATCAAGATCTCTAAACATCTCTTTTGATCCTATCATGTGGTTTGAACACCCACTATCCACGAACCACACAACCCTTTCCTCCTTCTCATGCTCCATCAAGGCCATGAATAAGAACTCTTCTTCTGTTGCTTTTGTTCCTTCAGCAAATTCAGCTTGGTTACTTCTACAGTTTCTCGCAAGATGCCCTGGCTTGCCACAGGTGTAACATTTTCTTTGCTCCACCCAACTTCTGCCTTTGCCTCTTGAGCCTCCACGTGCCCTGCCTCCGTTGCTACTACTACTTCTTCCCTCATCTTGGCTGGAATCCTTCACTACAAAAGCTTTTTTCCTCATTCTTCTCTTGAGATCTATTCAATCTATCTTCATGAGCCTGCAATGATCCCATTACACTACAACAGATTTAGCCTTTCCTGATATTTTTAATAGGCTTTTTCGGAGCTTTAAAGCACTGGCAATGTTTATCCTAGCGCTTTACAAACCGCCCTAGGTAACGGTCTTGCGAAAGTCAATACCAACGCTTCATCAAAGTGCCGGGGTAGGATAAAAAAAGCACCGTGGTTGATACTTTGTGATAGCACCAATAAAAACCTTTTTCTCAATGTTTTGGAGCGCTGGTAAAAATAAGGGATTTTGTTGTACTTTTGAAGCGCCGGTAAAAGGTATGAGCTTTTGGAGCGGTACATAAGCCTCGACAAAGATTTGTAATTTCTGAGGCGATTATGAAGTGCCGAAAAAAATTAGTAGTTTCTAGGACACTTCTGAGTACCGACAAATTAATGATTTGTATATCCTATAATTAAATTTGGCAGTGCTCCAAAGCGCCGAAAAATGTATAAACAAGAAAAAAAAATTAATGGTATATATTTTTTTATTGCTGAAATATATATATATATATATATAAGCTAAATTATCAAATGCACTACAAACTTCACCAAAATGCATTAAAATCATCATATATAACATTCAACAATGTTAATATTTAAATATATAATTAAATAATGTTCATTTTACAAATTTGAATGTTCATAATTAGTGATTGATAAAAGATAATAAAAAGTTTCGAATCTTCGCAAGATAATAAAACTGAATTACCTGAAATATAAAATGAATCATACAATCAATATATAATTTATGAACAAGAAGAAAAAAAATAAATATCTATAAATATTATTGACTTTGTTTATTTTAAATAAAATACTAATGCTCATAAAATTTTAATTTTGAAATTTAAAATTAGCATCTAAAAAATATTTATTAAATTAGGTAATAATAAATATGAGTAAAAGACATGAAGGTTAAGTCTAATGGAAAAACCAAATAAAAACATGCAACACTTCAAGTCATATCATTATTTTTTATTGTAATCCCATATATTAGGTAATATCAAGACCAATATACATTCAACAAAAAATAAATAATTATTGCAATAATTACCTCAAAAGGAGAATCACTATCGAATTATTCATCATACACTGTCGGGCCATTTATTGTATTTATAAAAATTGTTCTTGCATTTCTTAAATTTATTATTGTTGAGTTGTAATTTTTTTTCCTCCAAAAACCTCAATTCTCTACATCACCTATTATCACTAATTAATAAAAGATGACACAATAAGCAACCCTACTTCCAAAAATAATTAAACAACCATTTCAACTTTTACTTGATGAACCACCTTATTGAGTTCCCTCTTCCTCAAGTTAAGTTTCAAGTTTTATTTGAAATTAAAATAATAATCATAATGATTAACCCACCAGAAATTGAAATCCAAATTAACGTTTTTTTTTATATATTTATTTATGAGGACATGGAAGTCATAATTAAAAAAACAGAGAGCATTTTGATCTATAAGAGTACTACCCATTAAAGAACATGCTGCCTATTTCTAGAAACCCAAAAAAATTATTGAAAGCTAAATTTGCACCAAAATTTTTGTCTAACATTCATCAATGGCTGAGCTATAGAGCCCAAATGTGATGCAAAAACTCATCACATTTCTCTCTTCTCTGCTTCAAAGGGTAGCTGAATCCAATGATCTAAACCTTCAATGGGTAGGTATACACTTCATGTATATTTATATTCATAGATCATCACATTTAAATTGTTAAATTATCCTACCAACGTAGAAAACTTTACCACATTTTGTATTTACCTATAGCATTAACAACAACATATTCATGTAATTATATAAACTCATATTCAAAAGATTCAAGAATTAGAAATTCAATTTACCCAAAAACAAAACTGAAAAGATTCACTTAGCTATTTCTATGAAAATAACATATTTAAACTGAGCTGTATGGGGCACTCTGTTCATGCATAACTTGCTTCCCTTCAATGTGTGAGTCTCACCCAAGAAGAATCCACATATGAAATTAAAAAGAAAATGCATGGTACTAAAGTGTAAACAATAACTGGTACCTTTTGTATTGCTTTCCAAGAAAGACTGTCCCTTTTGTGAGGCCGTGGAAAGACAGGCAGAGAATGAATTGCCCACAAATCCTCTGGTCTCTGTAAAATAGCATTTTATGTAAGTTGCAAGAGGAGCTATGTATTTTCTGAAGAAACCAAGATAACTTTCGGCACTGATACATGTTTATTAATTTTTTTTTTTGGAGAAAAATCAAGGAAATATATATATATATATAAAATAAAAGAAAATAACATAAAATGATGAATTCAAGTTTATTCATCCTAGTTGTTACTCATATATAATTGACATGCATTTGCCATTGAATTTTGACTCAATGATATTGAAATTAATTTTAAAATTATGAGATTGTAACTCTAATTGAAACTAAATTTATCATTTATTTATATATAACATGCATGCATTTTGTTGTACTAAGATAATCAACATTTAAAGTAAGATAATACATTTTACAATAAATTAAAATTAATATTATATATTAGGAGGCACAATCTAAGATGAGCATGAATGCATGATAAGACTAAAAAAGGAAAAACCTTTGATGAACAAATTCTTATTATAATTACATCATACTCATGATAAGGTCCATTTTACTATAAATAATTATACATATATAACCTAAATAATGATTAGTAGCAAGAATATGGCACATACGTAACATTTATAGATTGATCCTATAGACATATATAGTGGAAGTTTCTACATCGCTAAAATGGTAATAAAAAAGAAATGAAAAAAACATTAGATCTAGCATCTATCCTACATGCCATTAGTTTTTCATTTCTATTTATTTAATTAAGCATATATCATTTTAATTAATATATAAATAGAGCAATTGAACTAATTCTCGAACAGCTTCATCAACATTTTCTGCAGTAGCTTTAACCTGGTAAACAACCAAGTTTCAAAAGAACTATAACTCTTAAATCTGCTGAAAAAGAAACACCAATGACAGAAATTAACATACCAACTTAGTACTTTGTAGTTCTGTTTTTTCAGAGGCGATTTCGTAAAGGTTCCACATGATGGCTTCCATCCAGTTGAGCACCATTTAAGTTTTGAAGCTCATCCTAAAAAATAACAAGGTTGGAGCGATAATAGATCAAATAAGAAGATGCAGTAATTTTGTTTGGAATAATAAATAGCCACCTTTTGGTCACCCATAGGTTGCAAGTGGAATAAACACCAATGCAGTTATTGTTTACACATGAAATTAAGAAGATCTAGATAGCCCTAGAACGACAAGCTCCAAAATAAACACCAGACTCAAAAATCAATACGCCCAGAAAAAAGTATTAAGGTTGAGTGAGTCACGATTTGAGCCTCTAATCTTGCAAAAGCCAACACCTAATCGGCGAATCGAAGAACCCCCAAACGCCAAAATATTGAACTAGACCCTCAAGAGAGAAAAATAAATGATGGAAATCCACTGATAAACCTAAAATCAAAATCCCACAATTCAAAAAATAAAATTCCCCAAAAATTTCAAGTTGAGAATCGAAATCCTCACTATTGACTCCCAAATTGAATCTTCTGATTAACCAAACCCATAAGCAATCAAAACCCATAAGAGAGGAGAATGGATAATGAATTGAAGCAAAAAAAAGAGCCAAGAAAAAAAGAATTGAAATCGACTGAAGAAGAGAAAATACGGCTAAAAAAGGAGAAAGAGAAATCGAGGTTTTTTTTTTTTAATCTTTCAATTAGAATTTTTATTTTTATTTTTTAAATTTTGGATTCCCAGCATTTTACATCAAAATGCCGGTAAAAATATATTTTTACCGGTGTTTCCTATTGGAGCACCAGTAAAAATATGTTTTCGTCGGCACAAATTAAAACGCCGACAAAATATTAATACTTTTTAAAAAATAAAGCCTTTTTCGGCATTTTCTTGAAACGCCGGCATAAAAGGCTAAATCTGTTGTAATGTTAATTCATCAACAGTGAAGATTGACAGATCCTTGGACTCTTCAATGGCTGCAACCTGGAAAGCACGGACACCTTAAATAGAAGGGAGAGTTGGTGTCCGACACTTGTCCGACACCGACATGCGGACAATAATTTTCGACACGTTGACCAATTCGACATTCGAATTTGACCGTGTCGGACACGGTCAAATGACAATTGTATAAATAATATGAAATAACAATTTTGTAAATATTTTAATTTCCTTAAATCCCTAATTCAATCCCCTAAAATCAGCAAGATGCTTTGCTCTGCTGATTTTTTTGGCCTTCGCTTCTCATGCAGGTAAGTTTCTTCTTCTTCTTCTTCTTCTTCATTTTTTTTTTTTCTGATTTCTCTTCTTCTTCTTCTTGCATCGCATTTCTTCTATGGCATTTTTTTATTAAATCAATCAGATCCTTTGGTTTCGGGAAGAGAGGTAGATGATGGGTTAATTATTTCTAAATTTAACAAGTATTATTTTTATTAGCAGATGCAGTAATGGTTTATATTAGATTTTACTAGCATTGTTTTTTTTTTTTTTTGTTGAATTGATGAAAATATTTATTATTAAATTGATGATATAGTTTGTTTTATTTAATTTTTTAAAAATTAATGAATATGAATGATAATATATAGTGTATATATTAAAAATATTATTTAATATTCAAACGTGTCTCAACGTGTCAAAATCTAAATTTTTTTACAATTAACGTGTCGGAGTATTGTGTCGTGTCGTATCGCGTGTCGCGTGTCAGTAGCTGTGCTTCATAGTCTGCCATTAAGTGGGCAAAACCTCATCTTGGGTACTTGAAGTTGAACATAGATGCTTCCATCTTTAACACTCAAAGGAAGATTGGCCTGGGTATGCTTATTAGGGATTACACCGGGAGCTTGATTGCTACTAAATCAGTAGTTTTTTTTGGTATTTTATATCCAATACAGGCTGAAGCTATGAGGGTTAGAGAGGCTCTCAGTTGGATCCAGACAAGAGGCTGGCAAAAGGTTATAGTGGAGATGGATTCACAAGTTATGTTTCAAGCACTTTATGGCAACAATGTGTATCTTTCTGTGGTAGGTTTAATTATAGACGATTACAAAAGTGTCATTCAGAACTTAGTGGATATTTGGTAAATAATTTTTTTATGCAGCTGTTAATTTTTTAATTGTTAGGTAATCAAAGTTTTAATTTAAAATTTTTTTGAAAAAGTCTTACTTATTTAAATAAAAAAACTAAATTATTATTTTAAAAATAATATTTAAATAAAAAGAAAAATATTAATATTTATTTTTAATGATCATTAAAAATAT
Source organism: Aleurites moluccanus (assembly GCA_948193065.1). NCBI lineage: Eukaryota > Viridiplantae > Streptophyta > Magnoliopsida > Malpighiales > Euphorbiaceae > Aleurites > Aleurites moluccanus. Next base: position 4,661 of record CANXYC010020557.1, on the reverse strand, counting down.
AAACCGCTAATAGCTAATAATAAATTTACCAAACAATTGTAACAATCATCTATTAAGTAATAGTCACCAGCTATCAGCTACTAGCTATCAACTAATAACTATCAGCAATAACTAATAGCTAATAGTTATTACGAATAGTTAAACCAAATAGCATCTTAATAAATGTTACTTTTTTTCGTAGTTAGTAGATCTGCGAATGTTGCAACCCATATTTTTGCTAGAACTGCACATTCTATGTTAGATATCCAAGAGTAGAACTATACTCCCTCTTTTCTCTTAGATGTATTCTCCCATGATTTCATCAATTAATCCATTTCATTATCAAAAATAAATAAATCAACGTAAAATTTTCATTTTTGAGTTTTAGGTATTAAATTTGTTTGTAGGAAATAGCAAACCAAATTCAAATAGAATCAAACTTAACTTATATTTTATAATTTTTTAATTTAAAATTGATTGATTTGTCATTTATTATTATGACCATTGTTATTTTTACCTATTTAAAGGCTTGGTACAATTAAGGTTCAAGCAACCCATGTATACTTCTATCATAAGTAGGAATTTAATTGCATGTGATTTCCTTAGAGTTATTTATTTGAGAAAGATTTCATTTTTTCCTTGATTTTTTGAATTATTATAGCTGAGTTATTTTTATGCAAGAAACAAGAATATCTTTTAATTAGTAGTAGATTTTTTTATTGTTCATGAGATTTAATGCACAACTATATTTATTTATTTTATTTTTAGAATTGCTTATAATATTTTTTTTATTAAGAGTTTGATTTGTTATAAAAATCCATCTATATTATTTTAATGTAACAGATAATTGCAAAGATATTTCTTATGCAAAATCAAGATAATAAATACTTTGGAGGTGAATATTTTGTTTAATCTTCCTATGAAAACTTATCAAAGTCAAGAAGAGTTACATGATGATGTTCGGAATGCAACTTTCTTACAAGGACATGCTAATACAATCAAAAGGTAAGAGAAAAAAAAAATCATTATGTCATCATTGGTTGTGAGTAGTGATGGAGGGGGACTTTGATCACATACCAATGTTCTAATAAAGTAAAAGAAAAAGAAAAAAAAAAAAGACAACTTCTCTCCTAATTAATTGTCCTTTTGAGTATATATGAGATAAAAGAAAGATTAATGAATTTTGAAGAGTTGAAATAACAAATATTTCTCGTAATCACAACCCCTTAAGTGATATGTTTGGAAATCTCTCATCTCGTCATTTATTAAAATTAAGAAATTGCATGTCAAAGAGATGACTTTATCTGGCATACCTTCTCGACAAATACTTCCTTTAAAGACAATTATTCATATAAAGATTCAAACTTTATTGCAAGAGTTTGGTCAAGATGCCTTCACTTATAACGTTGAATATGATGACGAGTGCCACATGACTCATTTATTTTTTACTCATCCAAATTCAATGATATTGACAAAGAGTTATTCAGATGTTTTTATCATGGATTGCACATACAAAATTAAGATGCTATTGCTTGTTATCATAAGAGTTTCAAATGTTAATACTTCATTTCCTTCTTGCTTTGTGTTCATTCAATTTGAGGAAGAAAAAGGATTATATATGGGCATTGACAATTTTGAGCAAAATGTTGGGTGATAGTAATTATCCATTGATTATTGTGACTGATAAAGATTTGGCCCTAATGAAGGCTATAAAGGTCGTCTTTTCAAAAACTGTAAATATCTTGTGTGTTTGGCATATTAAAAAAAATATTACAGTGAATTATAAATTTTACTTTGAGAAAGATGATAATTGGGTTGCATTTTTATCGACTTGGACTGATTTAATATCTTCTAATTAATTATAATTTGAGGAAATTTGGAGTAACTTTAAAGATCAATATAAACAGTATATTTCTATTAAGTACTTGGCTTCCTTACAAAAAGCTTTTTGTTGATGCATGGACGGAGAATTATACACAATTTAGTAATTGTGTTAGTTCAAAGGTTGAAGGAACACATGCTATGCTAAAATAATATCTTCAAGTTTCAACTGGTGATCTTCAAATAGCGAAAGAGAAAATTCATTTTGCAGTTGAAACTTAGTTCCAAGAAATCAAGGCAAAACTTTCTAATGAGAAAAGTCGAACTCCACATAAATTTTACAATTCTATTTTTTAGGAACTTGTTACTTATGTATATATATTTGCTTTTGAGCAATTCTTTAAGCAATATGAATTAGTTGTACCTAATTCATTATCACCAATATGTAAGGGTCATTTTTCAAAAAGTAGGGACTTTCTTAGGCATATAAGACGAGAATGATGAGAGATAGAGTGTTACAACTTGGTGATACACATGCACATTGGAGAATAGATAAAATATCATTTGATAGCATTAGTGACTTGGGTGATCAAGATGACTAAATTAATGGGATGTTATAAAAGTTTCAAAATAAATCTACAGTGTTGTTTGTAAAAAAAAATGTCTGAAAGTGTTTTGACAATTTGTGAATGCTCCATAATCTACTATTCTTGAACCAATCATTCAAGTTTGCAAAGCCACTAGGTTCTATGAAAAAAGTGATAATTTAACAAGGGAAGATCTTTCGACTTTTGAAATTGTCGAGAAAACGCGATAGTGTAATGCGTGTAAAAATAATGGTCATGGTTACCGCATTTCTCCCAAAAAACTCAAGAATATCAAGATAACTACTCTATCTTCCCTCTCCAAAAGAAACTGAACTATGTAAGTCAAGAATAATAAAGTTTAGTAGTTTAGTGTTTTGTTTTTATATTGGAAGTTTTGGGCTTTTCTTACAAATACAGGATGGGTATTAATAAGAAAGATCAAATGGTTTTGTTTATTTATTTCTTGTATTATTTTATCATTTAAGCATTTTAATATGTATTTCTATATAATTTTAATATAGTGAGTGATTAATATTTGAGAAATAGAAAATTTAGTGTTTAAAATAGAAAATTTAGTGTTTAAATTGGTTAAATTAGAGACTTTTGAATAAATTAAAAAAGAAAATTAGGATATATATATATATATATATATATATATATATTAGGGAGTGGCAGCCGCTTTTGAGTGGGTAAAAAAAAAGAAAAAGAAAAAGGACGAAGCACCAAACAACATAAAGGTTGCGGTTCAATTTTTTCTTTTAAAATTTGGGCATTTTCTTAAAGGTAAGTCTTGCTATTCCATCTTTAATGCTTTAGAAATAATTTATATGCTTATCTGATGAAATTTTGGGTGTTGATGTTTAAATTATGAAAGGAAAAAATAGAACATAATTAAGTTAAGTCTTGATTTTGTTTTGGCGAGATTTTTTTTTCAATGAAAAAAATAGGTAAAATCATGTTAGAATTCTTTTGTTTCTAGAGTTTATTTTGATTCATGATTAAGTTAAATTCACTGTTAATTATATAAAATTGAGGTTTAATTTATGGTAAGTGGTGAGCTAGGGTTTACATAGGTTCATGTTACTGTTGAAATTTCAAAAAATCATAACTTGCTACACAATTAAAATTTTATGATGAAATTTCGATATTTTCATTAATTGATGTCTAATTTAATATAGGGTTAATTATTCTGACGTTCCTGCATTTTTTTTTAAATTATACTAAATTATTTATGTGTTTCTAAAATTATACTAAAAAATTCTTACATTTTATTTTTGTTAGATAATGAGATCATTCCATCTAATTTTTTTTCTTTTTTCGTTATTCAAAGCAAAAAAGTTAACTTTTAATTAAGTTAATTACTTTGACGTTCCTAAATTTATTTAAATTATACTAAATCATCAATGTATTTTTAAAATTATATTAAAATGTCTCTACATTTTGCTTCCGTTAAAAAATGAGATTCTTGAGTCCTTTTTATCAAGGACACAAAAATATTAGCATTATGACCCCTAAATTTCAAATACAACAAGTGAATCTTCTTGCTGGAGAAAAACTTTATGTGATTAATAATATATATGTGAAACTTTATTTGAGAATTAGATTCAATTAGTGATAGTGATTGTTGTGTATAGAGCATAATTAATGGTGGCAACCGTGAAATAAGTGACGGGGATGATGGTGTTTCCTTAAAATTCAAGGGTCATAATGCAGGGATGTTTATAATAAGTATAAGCAGTTTTTTAAAAATGAGGTTCTTGCTACCAGAAAATGACTCAAAAACCTCATTTTTTAACAGAAGCAAAATATAAGGACGTTTTAGTATAATTTTAGAAATACAGGGAAGATTTAATATAATTTGAAAAAATGCAGGGATGTCAGAGTAATTAACTTAATTAAAAGTTGACTTTTGGGCTTTGACTAAAGGAAAAAGAGAAAAATTTGGACGGAATGACCTCATTGTTTAATGGAAGCAAAATGCACTTACATTTTAGCATAAGTTTAGAAATACAATGACAATTTAGTATAATTTGAAAAAATATAGCCCGCGCCCAGCTTGCTAGGATCTGTCAGCCAAGCCTAGTGGATCCTCCACTCTTTCCCGATGGCGTCAGGCCAAATTGACCTTATTGTCCTGTCACACCCCAACTCCAGTGGTGCGACGGTCCTAGAGCAAGGGTAAGCTTAAGGCTACCATAAACCCGTAGAACTCACATATCCTGGATCTCATACATAGTTATATCAATTATAAACATCATATAATATCATACAATA
>CANXYC010020538.1:0-10467 GCA_948193065.1 Aleurites moluccanus | reverse complement strand
TCAAATATGATCAAATGATAATTAGATATGATATGAATATGCTAATGATGTACATATATATGATATGAGAAATTTATATGATGTATATATGATATGAAATATGATTGCAAACATTGAAGTGCATATTGAGTTGTGATTGATCAATAGAGGTTAAAAGGGGATGTATGCTTTATTTGGAAGTGTGATTTTTATTTCTTACGGATAGCTAAGTTAGAGTTAAAAAGGAAACTCTGTTAGTTTTCCTGTAAGAATGTTATGATGTTTTTTAAAAAAATTATCACCTAAAATGTATCACAGGTTAAGTAATGATTGTAAAAGTAAGTTAAAGTAAAAGCATGGGTTCTTCGAGGTACTGGTCGCCTTGGCATTACCCGTACCCTAGGACCGTCATGGTCTAAAATTGGGTCGTGATAGGTCGTGACAACAATTTTGAGAAAGAAGGAGAAGAATGGTTTGGCCATGGTGAGGAGGAGACGAAAGAAAAGAAGAAATGGGGTGGAAAATGAAGAAAGAAAGGGTTTTTATATTCGTTAGGTTTCGGGTAATTAGATTTCCTCCCGACACTTCAAGTTATCTTGTTTTGACCCTGAAATTTTTAACTATTGACCTTTTTATCCCACTTTAATTCTAACACAATATTCCTTATATTTCTTTAGCTTATGATTCTAATGGTTTATTTAAATATATACACTTACAAATTTGTTTACTAGTTGATACATCGAGGTGTATGTTTACCTATTGGTGTCAATTTTTCATGATTTGTCTAACTATGCTTGTATGATGTTCCTCTAATTAAATGGATTGTTTTCATGCTTAAATGAAGTGATTCTAAGGTATTACACTCTATTCCCCTTCAATAAATTTCATCCTTAAATTTTTAACTATGCATACTTTGTCACTGGAATAAAAATCGATATTTAGTCCTCATATCATGTTCATCTCCTATATACAGTCTTCCATTGACTGATTCTTCCATAATACTTTGATCATTGGTATCTTTTTATTATGCAATTGTCTAACTTAATGATCTATAATCTTCATAGGTATTTCTTCATAAGTCAAATCTTCATCTACTTCAATGGCCTGTGGTTCAATGATATGTGATGGATCTAATACATATTTGCGAAGCATAGAGATATGAAACACTAGATGAACATGGCTTAGGTTAGGTGGAAGTGCTAATCGATATGACATATTGCCGACCTTTTCCAATATCTCAAATAGCCTAACATATCTAGGTGATAACTTCCCTTTCTTACCAAATCTCATTATACCTTTCATAAGTGAAATTTTAAGGAATACATGATCACCTATAGCAAAATGCACATTGTTTCACTTCGGGTAAACATAACTATTCTGTCGGATAAAAGCATTCTTCATTCTTTCTTTAATGATGGGGATTTTCTCCATTGTTTCTTTAATCAATTCAGGGCCTTCTAACTGCTTTTCCCCTGGTTCCACCTAACAATTAGGGGATTTACATTTTCTACCATACAATGCTTAATATGGTGCCTTACTAATGGACAAATGGTAGCTATTATTGAAGGAAAATTCAATCAAGGGTAGATATTGATCCCATTTCTCTTTAAAATCAAGCATATACAGCTGAAGTATACTTTCTAAAGTCTGTATAGTACATTCTCATTGCCCATTTGTCTATAGATCAAAGGTTATGTTGAAATGCAATTAAGTACCCAATGCCTCTTGAATTTTCTGCCAGAATGGAGAAGTAAACTAAGTTCCCCTATCTAAAATAATAGCCAATGGCATACCATGAAGTCGTACTATCTTATCAACATACAACTGAGCATATTGGGAAGCTGTATAACTAGTTTTCACTTCTAGGAAGTGAGCTGTCTTAGTCAACCGATCAAGTATTACACAAATAGGGTCATATCCCCGTGAAGTTCTTCGTAGACCAACCACAAAATCAATGGTCACATGTTCCCATTACCACTATGGAAATTTTATCTCTTATAATAGCCTTGATGCTTCTGATGCTTAAATTTAAACTGCTAGCAAGTGAAACAAATGGAACAAACTGGGCTACATCTCTCTTCATGTTAGGCCACCAATAGTGCTCTTTCAAATCATGGTACGTCTTTGTAACCCAGGATGAACACTATAAAGTGCATAATGCATCTTTTTCATAATTCGCTCTTTAAACCCATCTACATCTGGTACACGCAATAGTTGCCCACATTTCAATATCCCATTATCAACTGTGAATTTAGGAGCTTTCCCAACTTGAACATCTTCTTTTAACTTCAATAGGTGAGAATTCCTGTCTTCTCCTACCTTAATCTCATCAATCAATGTTGGCTTCACATAAAACCAAGTTATCAGAGCCTAGTTTAGATCCTAGGTCCCCAATTCAAATTGGACTCCCATATCAAGTAATTCTTTCATCTCTTTAATCAGTGTTCTCCTTGCAACTGTAATATAAGCTAGAATCCCCATTAACTTCTTACTTAAAGTATCAGCCACTATATTAGCTTTGCCTGGATGGCACAATATCTGACAATCATAGTCTTTCAATAATTCAACCCATCTCCATTGTTGAAGGTTCAGGTCTTTTTGCTGCAGGATGTACGGTAGGCTTTTATAATCAATGTAGATCTCATATTTCTTCGCATATAGATAATCCGTCCAAATCTTTAAGGCAAACACTACGGCAACCATTTGCATATCATGTGTGGGGTAATTCAACTCACGTTTCTTTAACTAACGAGAAGCATAAACAATTATCATTTTATCATGCATCATAACACAACCCAATCCAACTCTGGATACATCATAATATACTATAAATCTACCATTCTTTGTTGGTAAGGCTAACACTAGTGCCAATGTAAGGCATGATTTCAAAGTCCGAAAGCAATTTTTACATTCATTTGTCCATTGAAACCTCTCTTGTTTTCTGGTCAACTTGGTCAATGGAGCTACAATCTTTGAGAAGTCTTTGACAAACCACATGTAGTAACCAGTCATGCTTAGAAAACTCTACATTTCAGTCATATTGGTAGGTCATGGCCAATTAGCTACATCTTCCACATTTTTTGGATCTACTTTGATGCCATCTTTACCCACAACATGCCCAAGGAAACATAATTAAGTAAGCCAAAACTCATACTTCGACAGTTTAGCTTACATTTTGTGTTCCCGCAATGTTTGAAACACTATTTTCAAATGTTCTTCATATTCTACCTGGCTTATGGAATAGATAAGAATGTCATCAATAAACACAATGACAACCTTATCCAAATAGGGTTTGAACACCTGATTTATCAGATCCATGAAAGCAGTAGGGGCATTAGTTAACCTAAATGGCAACACAAGGAATTCATAATAATCATTTCAGGACCTTAATGCAGTTTTGGACACATCTTCATTGTTAAAATGTAGCTGATGATAACCCAATTTGAGGTCAATACTGGCTCCTTACAACTAATCAAACAAATCATCAATTCGGGGTAATGGATATTTGTTCTTGATGGTCACCTTGTTCAACTGTTGGTAATCAATACACATTTGAAATGAACCATACTTCTTTTTAACAAATAGCACTAGAGCACCCCAATGTGAACTGCTCAGTCTAATGAACCCCTTATCAAGAATTCTTATAAATTTACTTTCAATTCTTTCAATTTTGCAGGAGCCACTATATAAGGAGGTATAGAAATAGGATTGATACTCAGATAAACTTTAATCTCAAATTCAATCTCCCTTTTTGGTGGCAAACTTGGCAAATCTTTAGGAAATACATATGGAAACTCATTGGCAACAAGAATCGAATCAACTCCCTTTAAAGTCTTTTGAGTATCAATTACACTTATTAGATATGCAGGATATCCCTTTCGTAAGAGTCTCTTTACTGCAATAGCTGAAATAAGTTTAACTCCCAGTCATTCTTATCACCCTCATACACAAATTCATCTTGCCCTTTTGACTAAAATTTAATCTTCTTCTCATAGCAATTAATCACTACATGATAAGCTGTTAGCCAATCCATGCCTAGTACTACGTCAAGTTCTAGCACAAGTAATTTTACTAGGTCGACATGCAAACTTCTACCTTTTATCTCTACATTACAATCCAGGTATACATATTTCACTTCTATACTCTCACCCAGGGGAGCAGATATTTCTAAAGGTATTGACATTAATTGTTTCTCCATTCTTAGTTAGATACAAATTTAGGTAAAACAAATGAATGGGTGGCACTAGAATCAAATAATACTTGTGTTATTTTCTATTGCATAGGAATCATACTTGTTACAGTATTATCAGACCTCTGGGCCTCCTGAGGATTAACAATAAATACTTTGCCCTGTCCCCTTCCTGCTATTGTTGGATTTGTGCCCTGAAGACCAATTATGAGATGATTATTTTAGCACATTTTGTATCGTGATTTATATATGTGGCATTTCATTATTATAATTATTTAAATAATTACATAATGTGAATTATTGCGATAATGTCCCTAAAATAAGATATTCTGGAGTCATCTCTAGCTAAGTATTATTGTGAAATAGGATAACAATAAATACATTGAGACTAGTATATGTAGTGACTGATGACATTAGTCATGGATATGAGATATCAAGTCAACACATAAGTATATGTTAGAGAACTATGTACTAGATTGACCCACCATGAGAATACTATATGGATTGTTGTATGAGTGTCATAAGTATTCCTCATAGTGATAATAGTAGTATGATCACCAAAGATCCTAACATGAGGAGTTGTATATCTTGATGATGTTAAACATCTTCTGTAACAGGATGAACTATAAAAACAAAATTTGAATATACAACAAATTATGTAGAAGGATGTTGAGTGGTCAAGATAGAATTTGCCCCTCCTATGCAACAGAAGTGATGTTTTTGGGCCCCTTGATTGAGTGAGACCTAAAATTCATAGTCATGCTCTAATGAGTCGATATGTGATATCGATCTCATTTGATTTAAGAGTCTACTCAGGAATCAAGAAATATAAAAGATTGAATTATGTGAGTATGACACATTTTATGACTCTTTTCAATCAAGATATCTAAGGCAAAAGGATTTAATTACATGGTTATATTTATAACTGGAAAGGTTATGTTGAGTCATTGACATTCTGGTGACTTAGGTAGTTTTGATGTGTTGCTGGACACCACTCATTAGTTGTGACATAAAATTTGATTTTTTTGTTATTGCTAATGTCATGAGAATCTATAGGGTTGCACACTTAGATCGGATCAATATAAGAACTTTAAATCATGAAATGGATTCAAAATAAGCATTAGGCCCAAATTGTTTGGCAGAAAAACTATATTAAACCTAAATTTGATCCTTAGCCTGTCTGGGCGAATTAGGGTTTTGCTTAGTTAACCTAATGCTAGGGTTAAGCCTATAAATATACATAGGATGTAAAATTAAGATATAGAGATCAACCGTTTGATTAAGTGAAAAGAAGAACCTTAACCCTATTCTTTGAAACGTAACTAGCAATGCGTTTTAGAGACTTTCCTATTGTTCCTGTTCAACAAGTTTGTGAGACGAACTTATGGGAGAGACGATTCGTTCGTGTGAATATTGTAGAGGTAGAGCTGGAAAAGTTTTGCTCATGACTCAGAACTCAGAATCTTGCAAACTAATCGTCTTCAAAGGGATAAACTCTAACCTCTAATTTGGACCCCTCATACAGATCCTTGGAGGAAATTGATTTATTTATTTATTGTTGCGTTTATGATATCAATTTCCTACAGTTGGTGCCTGGCTACTACTTTGGCCCTATCCCTATCCTCTGCCTCTACCTTCTATATCTCAATTCTCATTTCTGCTCATTAGCACTGTAGGTTGTGAAGCTGTTGTGGTGGTTTGTTGCTCACCGCACATAGGAAAATTCTTAATAAAGTGTCCCTGTTGGCCATATTTAAGACAAGCACTAGTATGCCTCATGCATTCTCCTTCATGCCTCTTCCCACAGTAATCATATATAGGGAAACTAAGCATTTGTGATGCTGGTCTAGATGACCCTTATGAAAACCCTAATGTTGATTGCTCTATAGTATCCCTACCTTGATCTCTTCTATGACCACCTGATTGTGGCCTCTGTTCAATCTTGGTAGTTGTCTCTAATTGTTTCAGTTGTGAACTCCCTTCACCTTTTCTTTGTTTCCCACCTGTCCCACTCTTTTGTAATACCCTAGCAAACAAAATCGTAGATAGTGAGATAGTACAGTAGATGAATATAGTGGATTATAGTAACTGATATGGTATTAATTTAAGTATGAATAGGCTCAATTTAATTACTGAAATATGCAAAGAATGGTAAAGTGTAACACTAAGGAATTTTTGAACCTCAATCAAGTCACTTTTGTTACACTGTCCCATAAAATACCGGTATTAATTACACAGACTGGGAAAATAGCAGTCTTATTGATTTAGGAATTTCTGACTCATACTAGGGGTAAAGAGTCATCTATATTTATGTGATTTATTGGTAAAAAGAAGGAATGGAAAAGTGATTGGAATGATGGAAAAATAATAGAGTGGTAAAATCATAAATCAAAGCAACTTTAGGGGCAATTTTGTAAACTCATTATCTGAGACACAGAATCAGACTTAGAATAATTTTAAATGATAGAATAGGCCAAAATAAGTTATTTCATTCCCCACAGTGAATATTGATTCTTAACAGAATAAATTACGGAAAGTTTTAGTGTAAAAGTGCAAATAAGGAAAATTATGGGCCAAATTGAAATTACCAAAAGATGTGGGGACCATAAGTAAAAATATCTTAAGGAGGGGATAAGGATGGCTATCTTAAGGAGGGGATAAGGATGGCCAGCCACTTGGGAGAGAATTTTCTAGATGGAAAATTTTAATTTAGTCCTCCAAATTATGAGAAAGTGACAAATCATCACAATTCTAGAATTTTCTTCAAAATTCTCCATCTTTCAAGATTTTCTCATGACTTTGGCATATAAAAGGAGGAAGATAGATGGACATTTTACATCTGAAAGGCCAAACCACATATATGGAGAAATAAAAAAAAAAAATCTCCACCTTTCCAATAGAAACCAAACGAAACTAGATAGGAAAAAAAATGATAAGGAAAGTGATGGAAATTAGTAACCAAGCTAGTTGGAGGAGAAAAAGAGGAGGGAATACAAGTGTTTCAATCTAAGGTATGATTCCTAAACTTATCTTTTAATTGAATTTGCAAGTGTTATATTTGATTTGAGTAGATAATTGAAATAGTTAAGCTAAAGAGGTTGGAAATGAATTAGGGTTTAAAGTGATTCTGAAAATAGTTTTGAAATAGAAAGTAGTGACTAGAATTACGTCAATTAAATGGATGATTTTTTGGAAGTGATAAACATAAAAGTTGTATATATATATGTCTCATATATTTCTTTAAAAGGAATTGATGATTTTTGAATTGAGGAAAGAGTTATTAAGCAAAGACAGTGATTGACTCAGATGCAGGGTTTCAGAGAAAGTGATATTGTTTTTTTTGTTATAGAGAATGATAGACACAAAATTAGAAGAAGTGTTCAACAAGAAAAGTATTCCTTTATGTCTTATCTAGAAGTTTGTAAAAGGTTTTGAAATTGGATTTGCGGTTTAGGAGATATTAAGCGATAAGTGACATCTGCCTGAATTGACAGATAAATATAACATAGGCTACAAAAATCTACTGATATGAGGATCTTAGAGTATGAATTAAGGAAAGTGTTAAACATGAAAAATGTTTATTTACATGAAATATAAATTACAGTAAATTTTTTTTGCAATTGGTTTATCATGTAATTAAATATAGGCATAGAAACAGGGTCTATTTAGATAGAGATTTTAGGACAGTAGTTTAACTTTGAAAATTCACTAATAATTGTACAGTAAACTAAATTATCTGAAATTTGAATATGTTATAATATAATATGTCTATTTTCAATAGGAAAAATAATTATAGTAATTGGTTAAGTATATATTGAGATATAGATAAAAGAGTACATACTGCCAGAATAGGATTACAAGGCAGATTGCAGGGCAATAAGGCTGATTATGAGACTAAATTTAAATTAACATCATAAATTGTGTAGTAGCGGGATTAAAGTGATTTTTGGATATATTGGAACTGAATATGTCTAGTTTAAGCAGGAAAAATAATTAAAGTATTTGGATAAATATAGTAGGAGTTAAGAGAAATGAAACACAGGCTGCCATTGAGGTTTAATATAGATAAAACTTAAAAATTGGAAATTTTAGGAATTTTCTTTAATATAAGTATAAGTAAATAAATTTTATGTTAAATAGTAACTAAATTGAAATTAATTTTATATGTAAAGTCAAGAATGAATAAGAGACGTGATGGGTACCATAAGAGATAAGGCAAAGAATCAAGGATAAAGGAAAAAGGGAAATTTATAAGTCATAAGCTAAGGTGAGTAATGTATACATCATTATGGATATCTCTGTCTTGATTTGTTCAACCAATGAACATATTTCCTTCTTTATTAGATGCCACTTTGCTATTATTGATCATCCTTTGATTTATCTCAAGATTGTAATCATCCCTATTTATTGACTGTTATTGATATTGAAATGCCTATTGCATTTGATTAACCATGTACCCAAAATGCTTCCAAAAGTATGCACAACAAATGTTTAACTATTGTAATACCCTAGAAAAGCCTACCATAAATGCATATTATTATGCTCAGTTTTTGGTTTGGAACCATCAAAATAACTAAAAATAATTTTAAAGACACGGTTAGAACGCAAATGAAATACTTTTCCAAAAAATATTGGTATCAATAACACTGCTGAGAAAATAGCAGTCCGGTCAATAAATGAATTTTTTATTCGGACCAGGGTGTAAAGTGTCACGACCCAACCTGGGAGCCGCGACGGTCTGTAACACCTCAGCCCAAACCTAACCTAAACCCTTAAAGGGCAATAGAGGGGGAAATTTTTTCTTTCTTTTGCATTTGATAATGGCATGTGTTTATGCATGAAATTGATGGTTATGCATGTTATATGAATAGATTTTAGGTATAGAAGTGGTTTAAAGGTTGTTAGGACAAAATCGGGAAATTTTAAAATTTTTGTGAACTAGGGGCAAAATGGTCATTTTACAGCCCCTTCGGATTTTAAAGGATTTAGCATTATATTTGAAGAAAGAAAAGAATTTAAGTGAATGTAAATGGCATTATTAAGTTTATTTGAATAATAGACGGAAAAATAAACCCGGTTGAAAACAGTTCCCGGCAAGCTGCTCAATTGAGGTGCTTCGGTTTGCACTGAGGGCATTTTAGTCTTTTCATTCATAATATAAGATTATAGGATGTGTGCAACCTTATGGTAATTATTTAGGCTTGATTAAATCGAACCATTGGATCAAATAATGGAAAAATGGACGATTGGATCAATCGGGTGCAAATTTGCTATCATAAGCTCAATCTATTGGATTTTTCCTTTTGGTTTTTGATTTGGTGTGGCAACTGTATATGTTATCCACTTATGTTGACCTTGGATTAACCAATGGCATAAAAGTAAAGGAAATGGATGGTTGGATGGCCATTTTACACCAAAAGTACCAATAACCTAAACCATTGAATTCCACCATTGATATTTAAGTGATTTTTCCCACCACTTCAGCAATTTTTCTTCTTCCTTAGCCAAAAACTTGCAGCAAACTCCACTAACAAGCTTTAAAGTTTCGGCCACTTCACACCAAGCTTAAACCTTATAGTTTTCTTTCATTTTTTGATGGAAATAGGTTAATTCCATCATCCTAAACACCATTCTAACCATTGAATCAAAGGAAAAACTCATTTGGACAACAAATTAATCCAAAGAAGATTTTGAAGAACTTTTGGTAAATTGTTAGTTTTGGAGTTCTTTTGATTTAGGAATGTTCATATGATGTTTCTTGTTACTATTTATGGATTAGAATCCATTTTGTATGGTTGGAATGTGAATTGATAGTTTGAAGCCCTAAAGTGATGAACATTGATGTAAAGTTATGTTTTGATTGATTTAAAGCTTTAAATGTTGTTTATTTGATGTGTATAGCATGAATTGATGGTTGAATGATTGAAACAAATTGAAATGGAGGAACTTCTAGCTTGGACGAACCATATATGGCTTAGGGTTTGGTGTACATTTGGTTGTTTTAGGTGTTTAAATGATGGAATGAGTGGTGTTTGATATGTTTAACAAGAATGGATGGCTTAAAGTTGGAAAAGAATTCAATTGGAAGGAAATTAGGTTTGGCCGAAATGATGAACTTGAATGGTGAATATGTGTTTTGATGTTTGTTAGGTTTAAAAGCTTAAATGATATACATTTGATGCAATGGTATGATAATTAATGGAATGGCATTGAAAAATGGACAAAAAGAATGAATTTCATTCAAGTTGGTTAATGTGAACTTTGTTAGTTTAATGAGTTAGGTTGATATGATTTATAAA
>CANXYC010020465.1:0-20941 GCA_948193065.1 Aleurites moluccanus | reverse complement strand
TCTCCTTTTGATCATTAAGGAACAAGAGAAAGATATGGAATGATATAGAAGGATATGATTGAATTGATTTGATTATATGTATGAATATGGCAAATGTATGATAAAATATGATGTTACAATTTATTTGATATTTGATAAGATTTATGATTAGTGAGTTCTATGGGTTTATGGTGGCCTTAAGCCTACCCTTGCCCTAGGACCGTCGAACCACTGGAGTTGGGGATGACAGAAATTTCCTTTTTTCTTGGTATAGTAAGAAGCAAAATTTAATGGCTTTGTCCACCATGAAAATTGAATATATGGCAGCCGCTTGTTGTTGTGCACAAATGTTATGGATGAAACAATAAATTTATGATTTAGGTGTGCATTTGGACAAGATTCCTATTAAGTGTGATAACATTAGTGCTATCAATTTATCAAAGAATCATGCTCAACATTCTAGAAGCAAGTATATTGATATTAGACATCATTTTCTTAGAGATATGTGTTGCGTAACAATGTTGGTCTTGAATTTGTTGCTTCAAGGCTTTAAATAAGGAACGTTTGAATTTTATTAAATGTGAATTGGGGATGTTAGATTGAAGTGAGGTTGATAAATTAAAGTGATTAATGATTAATTGATGCTTGTTTTACTTGAAATTTTTGTAATAATTTCATTTATAGCACCCGCTATAGCTGCCTATAGCACCTGCAACTCTGAGCATTTGTGTACAAATTTACACGCTCAAGAGTAATGGTCGCTACTCACGCTATAGCGCTTGCAAATCTAGGTAAAATTTCATGTTTTCTCTCTTCCTATATTCAGAGCCGTTATAAATGTGGTAACGACCATTATGCAGCTACCATATTTTATATATCTCTTAGTAGCAGCTGCTACTTTAAGTAGCAACTGCTACTTAGTTTCGTAATGCCCGCTACTTAATTAAGTAGTAGCAGCTACAAAGACTTTTAAACCATATCTTATTGCGCCTCTATCATTTTTCCTTTGCCCTAACTTTTTCTATTTCTTTTTTTTTTTCTCTCAATATCCCTGAACAAAACTCCTTTTCTTCTCTCCTTATCACCCAATTTCATCAATCTCTACACTCTATTCAAAAAAATTCCTCCAAAAGCACTAAATCACTTACATAAAGAAAACCCTAATATTCCAAATTACCAAAACTCACCCAATCCACCTCTTAATCTTCCGATTCAGGCTCTTCATAGACTGAATCCATGTCTCTACCACCTTCTTTTCCATCAACTCGTCTTCAAAAAGGCAAGGAGAAGGTAGCTGGACCTTCTCAACCTCAACCGCCTACCATTCAACCATCTGACCATAATGTCCTACTTCACTCCTTAACTTCAGAGGAGAAGAAAAGGTTTAAAATTCTCTCCTCCAACTGTAATATACTTCCTCTAGGTACATAGATTGGGTTGCGCTGGATAGATTAGGATTAGTAGATGCTGTAAGGGATAAATTAGCTGTGGTAAATTGGATTCAAATGGAAAATATTACCTACCCCTGCTTTCCCCGTTTGGTCCAAGAGTTTTTCTCGACTCATAGGGTCAATACCACATCTGGTACGACTTATAGCCTGATGAATTTTAAGATTCTAGGTCATCCTTGCACCTTAGGTCGGGATTGTCTTGCTCAAATCTTTGGTTTCTTAGAAGCCTAGATAATTTCCCTGATAATTTTGATGAACATGCTTTTTGGAGGGAAATTACAGGACTCAACCTTGACTTTAACTCTAAGACTTCTAAAGCCACTAGTATTAGGAGTCCTATTTTAAAAGTTATCCATTGCATTATGGTTTATACCATCAATGCTAGAGGTACTAGTTATAGTGCCATGTTGAAGTCAGAACTTTTCTACTTGTGGTATATTGAAAAGAATCACAAACTTGGGTATGATCGATGGCTCACAGAACATTTTGATTTGCTGTCAAAGAGAAATTTTGGGGATATTATGATTGGTCATTTGGTGACCAAAATCACGATAGAAATGACCCAAACAAACCCTGACCCTAAGCTGAGATTCAACCCTGAACCCACATTCTTCCAACCTTTGCACCACCTTCATGACGACCAAAAAATACCAAGTATTGCAAACCCTAGCCAAAATGTCTATAGTTGTTAAAAACCAAAAAGGGAACTTTATTTTAAAAGAAGAAAATGTGGTTGGACCAAAAAACTTTGAACCGACTCAAGATCCTCCTCCTTCTTCCTTTACTATTCCTGCACCTCCAACCGTATCTCCTGTTGGATTTGTGCCCTAAAGACCAATCATCAGATGATTATTTTTGATACATTTTATATCATGATTTATATATGGCTTTCATTATTATGATTATTTGAATAACTGCATAATATAAATTATTATAATAATGTCCCTAGAATAAGATATTCTAAAATTATCTCTAGTCAAGTATTATTGTGAAATGGGATATCAATAATACATCGAGACTAGTATGTGTAGTGACTAATGACAACAGTCATGGATATGAGATATAAAGTCAATACATAAGTACGTGTTGGAGAACTATATACTAGATTGACCCATCATGAGAATACTACATGGATTGTTGTATGAGTGTCATAAGTATTTCTCATAGTGATAATAATAGTATGATCCTTTGACTTGAGATCATCAAAGATCCCAACATAAGGAGTTGTATATCTTGATACTGTTAAACATCTACCGTAACAGGATATACTATAAAAATAGCAATTGGATATGCCACAAATTATGTAGAGGGATGTTAAGTGATCAAGATAGGATTTGTCTCTCATATACAACAAGAGTGATGTCTTTGGGCCTTTGATTGAGTGAGACCTAAAATGCATGGCCATGCTCAAATGAGTCGATATGTGATATTGATGTCATTTGATTTAGGAGTCTACTCAGGTATCAAAAACATGAAAATTGAGCTATGCGAGTATGACATATTCCATGACTCATGTTCAATCGAGACATCTAAAACAAAATGATTTAATTACTTGGTAATTCTATCACAAGAAAGGTTATGTCGAGTCATTGACATTCTCGTGACTTAGGTAGCATTGATGTGTTGCTAGACACCGCTCACTGCTTGTGACATAAACACTGCTAATATTATGGGAACCTATAGGGTCACACATTTAGATCGGATCGATAATAGAAATTTTAATTCATGAAATGGATTAAAATTAAATAAGCATTAGGCTAAATTGTTTAGCTAAGAACTAATATAAGCCCAAAATTCGAGCCCAAGTTAGATGGGGCGAATTAGGGTTTTATTAGTTAACCTAATGCTAGGGTTAAATGCCTATAAATACACATATGATGTTATTTTTAAGTGAGACTAATTTTCTGCCGTTTTTTAGAAAAAGGAAGTGAACCCTAATCCTAATTCTCTTAGACGAATCTAGCAAAATGTCTTGGAGATTATCTTCTTGTTCGTGAGACGAATTAAAAGAGATACAATCCGTTCGTGTGGATACCGTAGAGGCAAAAGGCGCAAAAGCTTCTGCTCCTGACTCAAAATCGTTCTTTCGTAGTCAAATCATCAACCAAAGGTATAAACCCTAACCTTCTGATCTGGATCTTCATATGGATCATGGAGAAAATGGAATAAAAATTTTATTCCGCTGCCCTTTTCTGATTTCGATTTCCTACAGTTGGATCAAATGATTGGTCAAAAGAAGAGGATCTCAAAAGCATATAATAAGTGAATTCACAAAAAGATGTTTTGTGAAGGATACCTAGTATGTAAATTGATTCTTCCTCTTGGAATCAAGGACAAAGAGTATAGCAAGTGGTCGCCTAATTAGGGGGGCTTTTAAGATTCATAAGGTTCTAAAGGGGAAATCCTATTGGTTGTCAAGCTTGGAAAGAGAACCACATAAAAGCTATGTCTATAGACATTACTTAAATAAATACTATCCCACTTTATGAGAGATAAAGGAAACCAATTAAGAATAATATGGTTAAGGTAGATCCCATGACTTCAGAAGATGTCACCTAAGGAATCAAGATATGTTTTCAACTGTGTCATCTTATAAGCCACTCCATGGCTTTTACTATTCAAATCTTGTAAGTAGGCCTCTGACCTCTTTGTACAAAGGAAAGGTTAATTTTATGACTTTTTCCAATGTTTTTCTAACAACTATGTTAAATGAATAAAAACTCACTCTATTATGTTTGGGAGCGCTAAAAACCTTATGCGACTACACTTCAAGCTTAAAGCTAGAGAATCCCATATACCAATAACCAATAAAAGGATGGCATCTTCTCTATAATGTGATATGTTTTCAACTGTGTCATCTTATAAGCCACTCTTATGGCTTTTACTGTTCAAATCTTATAAGTAGGCCTCTGACCTCTTTGTACAGAGGAAAGGTTAATTTTATGACTTTTTCCAATGTTTCCTAACAAGTAAGCTCTAGAGCCACTATGTTAAATGAATAAAAACTCACTCTATTATGTTTGGGAGCACTAAAAACCTTATTTAACTACACTTCAAGCTTACAGCTAGAGATTCCCACATACCAATGACCCATAAAAGGATGGCATCTTCTCCATAATGTGACACCAAAAGTATAACATGTTCAAAGAGAAGACTAATCTTATGAAGACCATTTATGGAGAAAACAAACTCTGACGATCTAAGACACCAACTAAGCCAATGAACCAGAATAAATCCAGAATTTAAAGACAACAAAAGGCATGGTGTAGTTAATTGGCTCCAACAAAAGACCATGCATACAATAACAATGACATCCAGTTACCCTAAACTTAGGTCCCAAGAACATATTATTCTGAAGATAGAAGGTTGAACTCAAATTTAGTGAGATTATCATAAGAGTACTAAAAGACAACAAACATAGATGGGCCAACAAAAGCTATGGATTTAGAAAGCAATAAACAAACATAAAAAAGTGAGTTAGGCTCAAAGAGTTAGGAGAAGATGAGAAAATAACTATGATTCGCTCAAGTTATATATAAGACTTAACCGGTGTTTTATGAAAACTCAAAGCTTCTCCTTTTGAGTTCCAAAATTGACCACATTCACTGCACCTTTTAATGACCCTCATAAATACACAAAAGATCAAGAAAACTTTCATATTTGCCCAAGATTTCTGCTATAAGACTCGAGATCACATGCATGTGCCACCTTGAGTAAAGGGGCCTTCAACGAGAACTAAAAATGGCTACACTAGACTAAACCTAAGACAAGACTAAATGCTCTAAACAATAGGCCTCACACAACTAAGGCACCTAATCCTAAGTTATCAACAGCAAGCAGGCTCAAAGCCTCATGGACAAGTCACCTCTCCTTTATCCCAACAGTCATACCAACAACAAGTACCTCACTCTAGCAGTGCCCCACTTCACCCGTGGATGATCCCACTCAACTTACAAGAAGAGTTCATCTTGACACCTACTTTCAAAGTTATCATATATGCAATCCCTGTAACCCCCCGAGAAATGGAATTTTGATAATCTTGGCACAAGGCTTCCATTTGACAGTTGATCATGTAAATGTATCATTACCCTTTCTAGCTACAAAATAATATGATCAAAACTCTTCAATCACAAGCAACCATACCATCCTCCCACTCAAATCCCTAAAATGAGAAGCAACATAAATACCATATCTCATTCACCTCAAAAGGAAGGTCTGATTGAAATGGGAAACTAACTGTACAAAGAAGTCTAACAAGAGACCTTCCTTCCACACTGAAAGTGGTTAGACTAAAGAGACCTAAAGCAAAATATTCTCACTAAAAAAAATAAGGAAAATAATAGTAATATTTTTCTAAACCTACTATTTTCTCCGAGTCTCTAACTCCATACATACAGTTATTGACTTAAGCATCAGAGGGCCAATGCCAGGCCTTAAACTTGGTCCTCTAACGTTTGTTTATCTTTCATTTTTCTTACTCATATAAGCAACAGACCTAAAGCAACTTATATCATTTTGCTCAAGTCCAACACTTGTAGCTCCGCATCCCGATTGATGGAAGATCTCAGGGTTTGGGATCCATCTGGAAATACCATAAATCGATATTAGTAGTTGGCTTAATTGACCCATACACAATATCACACAAGATATTTAAAGTTTGGTTCACTTAGATGTGTTGAAAGTCTAAATGCTATCTGAAGAGTTAGGGTTGTCAAAATATTATATTTTTTAATTATCAATTATCTTCGAAAAATTATCAATGATCAAACACAATTAAATCGAATAAATAAGAAACTGATGTAATAAAGTTGGTGAGAATAATTTAAGAATCAATTAGTCTTATAATTAAGGCACTGCATACAATTAAATCAGAGCATAAATTAGGGATGCTATAAGAAAAAATCTAGGATATAATTATGTATATTTAGCACCTATTATGTAAAGATATTTTAGGATTTTCCTTAAAAAACAAATGATGAATGTAGTTTAATCTACAGAATCCCATGTGACAAATTTCTCTATTAGGATAAGGAGTGGCATTTGGATAAAAAAAAAATACAAAAACTACAAGCTTTTCTTATATATATATATATATATATATATCAAGGATGAGACATTAAAATGTTTGTGCCTACTAATCATTGACTATAAGCAAAAATAAGAGAACTAAAAAGTCTATTATTATTTGGTAATGATTCCACCAACCGAAGTTCCTTGTTTTGTTTGTCTACTTATTATTTACAGTAGATGTGGACACATAGTTATATAAATGGGAAATTATCCGCGAATACACTTCTCTCTCTTTCACAACAGTACACAAACGCCAAAAAAAATTATTGGGTTAATAATGGATCATATATTTATAAATACATAAAACTCATTTAAATTTATGGGTGTCCACATGAGATATATTATACCTGATGCACTCAGTTATTTACTCAAAATGTGATATTAATGAATAGATAGTACATGGTTGGATTAACTCTTCGCTTTCAATTAAGAGAGAATTTTTTTTAATGGACAAATCTGAAAATCACTTGAAAGAAAATTTAAATTTGTTTGATTTCTAAATTGATATGAAAATATTTTAAATTGAAACTTCAAAGAGAAAAAACTTTGATTATTAAAATCACACAAATATATATGATTGGAATTTTATACATAGAAATTTGTACTACATTTACAATTTTTAAATTTTTTTATAGTTAAAAATTGTAAATTACCATTTCACAATATAATTCACAATTTATTTGATCCAAGTGAAATTAGTTTATACAAACATTCCATAGACATGTTTAGTTTAACTGTTTATAATAGTTGTTAACTGATAGTTATTAATAACTATTAGTTTGTGGCTTATAGTTGTTACTTCATAGCTAATTGTTATAAGTGTTTAGTAAAATTATTATTAATTGTTAATATGAAATGATATCAGTTCGGTTTGGTCAGTTTGAAAAACTATTATTAAATTAAATTAATATTTTCGATTTGCAAAATTTTTAAATCACACCAAATCACCATTATATTCAAACTATTAGTTTCGATTCGTTTTAGTTTTGTTTAAATACTTTCGATATATCGGTTTCAAACTAAAGTTTTTTTCTTTTTTTTTTTTTATAAATCGCCATTATTTTATTATAAATTTAAGAAAAAATACCGATAAATTATCGGTAATAAAAAATTTTTAAAAATAATTCAATATTGTACAACTCAAAACTTGTCCTCAAAACTTGTATTTTTTCAAGAATTGAACTTTTATTTATTTATTTTTAGTTAATTTTTATGGACAATATTTTTTAAAATTTTAAATTAATATTAGGTTAAAAAAAATATGTGGTTGTATATAAAATAAAATTAAATATGTTTAATTATAATAAGGGTAAAAAATTATATATATATATATATATATATTCGGTTTGGTTCGATTTAAAATTGGAGAAAAAAATATTCAAATCTCAAATTAAATCGAACTTTGGTTTACTCTATTTTTTAACCCAAACTAAATCAAATAAATTCTGAAACTATCGGTTTCGGTTTAATTTAAGCAGTTTGGTTCGAATTGATAGGTTCGATCAGTTTGGCTTCCCTAATTGTTAATATGTTTAATATTCATTAAAAATAAGTATTAATATTTATTTTTTATTTAAATGAGTATGGGGTTTTTTCAAAAAGTTTCAAATTAAATTTTTTATAAATAGTTGTTATTTGACTACCTAAGAGATACTTAACAGCTAACAATTATCATTAATCAAATATATATGATTTAGCTGTTGGAAAAAAAAAATTAACAGCTGCATAAAATTTTTTTGTCAAACACCACTAAGTTTAGTTGCCAAAAAAAATTTTAAAATTTTATTTATTTTATTTTATGTAATTATTAATTTTACTTAAACCAAACTAATCAAGTTTTTACACCAATTTTAAATTAATTAAGACTTCAAATTCAATTTAATTTAAATAAAGTAGATATCACCTAAAAAAATTATATATAATTTATAATATTAAAATGTTCTATTAATTTAACTTTAACCCTTAATAAAAAATTTTAGTTACGCTCATGTGATATCAAGTATTAAATTTATTAATAAATAATTTTTAAATAAAATAACTTTATTTATTTATTTTAAATATGATAAAATAAGAAATTCATCAAATTTAAAGTTTATAGAAAATAGATCAATACTTATTATTTACTTTGTATGAGATGGAGAGTGCTCTATGCATAAATTGAAAGATTGTAGATAGAAATGCAACGAAACGGAAAGAAAAGAAAAAAGGAATAAATGGAAATATGTTTTCCTCCTTATTGATATTTTTTCCGGTTTTGAGGCCACTCATTAGACGGAACATGGAGTCGGAGGTCTTGTACCTAAACAATTAGAGTTAGGATTGCTATATCGATGAGCCAGTGACATACGTGAGAAAAAAAAGACAAGTATTAGCGGACCAAGTATTGACATATCTCCTCTTATTTTTAAGTCAATTACTATATTTATGGGATTAAAGGCTCGAGGAAGATAAGTGAATTTAAAGAGTTACTATCACTGTTTTTCTTATTTGAGTATTTAGTTTTGACTTTTGGATGGCTAATTTTTTCTTTTTAGAATGGAAGAGAAACTGTATTTATGTTGCTTTTCACCTTGGAATTAAAGTGATCGAATGACTTATTTATTTTTGATTGAATAATTTTAGTTACATCATAATTTTTAATTGTTAAGTGTGAAATCTTGTTGAAATAACCTGAATTCTATTTTTTGAAAATATTAGGAATTGCTTATCTAAAAAACTCAGAAGGTGTCAAGGTAAACTTTACTTATAAGCAGTAACTCATCTGGTAACGATGTAGAATATTATTGGGGCAAAATACTTACTGTCTTAGATAATTATTGGGACGAGAAGTTAGGTAGCCTATTAATGAGAATTTGGATTTGACTGCTATTGATAGCTTGGACTTAACAGTTTTAGTAAAGATGAAGTATGTTGTATGTAGCATTTGATATATCTTAAACTTGGTCGGAATAATCTGCATTGATATACACATTTTTTTTGGTAAATTGATATACATATTTTTAATTCTTATTAATCCTAAACATTAATGCATTAGACTTAGTAAGACATGATTCTTTAATCTGAATAAGATTTTAAAATCAACATAAAAATAAAAATAAATTGAAACTATTCAAATAAAAAATAATTGAGAGAAAATGAAGCATGTGAAAAATGAAAAGGCAAAAAAAAAAAAAAAAACTAGATACAGGTATTTTTATTTTTTGCTTCAAAATTTTATATTATTAAATATCATTTTTCTTTTATATTATCATCAAATGAAAATTTTAAGTAATGCTAATAATTTTATAATTTAAAAAATATTAATATATAGAAAGATACTGATAATATATAAGAAATAGTGTACAATGAAATATATATATAAAAAAAAAAAATATTTATTATAAAATTAAAATAAAATTGTCACTCAAAACTAAAAGTAGTAGGAAAAGTTCTTTTAACTAAATAAACAATGGCCAATAAAAGGAAAAACGTGTTTCTATTGAAACTCTGATGCGTTGTATAGCAAAAGACCAAAACAAACAAAAGGAAAGTGAAAACTAATCCCCAAAACTCCGAAGTCCACACCACCTCTTCTCTAATATAGATACACCTCCTTAAATCTCCCACCAAACCCATATGCGAAATATCCAAGAAAGGGAGTCTTCAACAAAAGCAGACGATGTATCAGGACAACTTATCGACTCGGGTTTTGACTCAATCATCATCTTCTCCATCTCGTTGGAATCGTTATGAGGATAAGTTGTTTGAAAAGGCTCTAGTAATGTTTCCTGACGATTTACCTGATCGGTGGCAAAAAATCGGTGATCATGTGGGGAGATCGGTTAAAGAAGTTACAGAACATTATGAGCTATTGCTTCATGATATTTTTGAGATTGATTGTGGGAGAGTCGAGTTGCCGAGTTATAGCGATGAGTTATTGGTGTCGAACTGGGAATCTGATACGGCATCTTTGAATCAGATTAATTTTGGTTGTAAGACGAAGCAGGTTGATCCTGAAAGAAAGAAGGGAACTCCATGGACTGAGGAAGAACACAAGTAAGTATATTTGTATTTTGATTTGTTTATTTATTTATATTTTTAATTGATTTTTATTGTTATTATTTCGATTAAATGTTGATTTTGATTTTATTTATTATTTGGTAAGTGAAAAATCCAATTGATCTTATGATGTGGTTCCTTGATCTCAATCAGTTGTTAGTTTTTATTAAATATATTAATGGAAGATGTTATCAGAATATTAATAATCCAATATTACATTGGATGGACCATTTGTTTGATACTGACTGGTAATCAAGAAAATGTAGTTCTCAGTCTTCATTTTCTGTATTAATTACTAAAAACTCCTCTGCCTAACTCATATTCTGAACTTGAATTATCTAGTTTTAGGGATCCTACTCTGCTTCCAAACATTTGATTCATCTTGTAAATGCTTGGAAAGTTCCTGCCCATTCACATATGAGTGTTCTTTTGTTCAATTAATGTTTTGTTCCAGTTCTTTTGATTGAGTATAAATATCTATATAATTCCGTATTTATTACACATTTTCATTTCTTGCTTAGCTGCTTTGGATTACTATGCTTATCATACAAATATGTTCCTTTTTATTATTACTAAATTGAATATGTTACTAAATTGTTCTTTACCTATAACATTATTTTTGTGTTTCTGAATTGACTTTCTTGTGGTGTTTGTTACAGGTTATTTTTGATCGGGCTAAGAAGATTCGGCAAGGGTGACTGGAGAAGCATTTCGAGGAATGTGGTGGTGACAAGAACACCAACACAGGTAGCTAGTCATGCCCAGAAGTATTTCCTTCGACAGAATTCTGTGAAGAAAGAGAGAAAAAGGTCAAGCATTCATGACATCACTACAGTAGACAACAACGCAGTTGCCTCGCCAATTGATCAAAATTGGATCTCTCCACCTGGTGCTCCAGTTCAGCAATCCTCTGTTTTGCAAGAAATGTCCCTAGCAAGCCATTTGCCTAATCAAGGAGGCTCGATGGGTTATCAAAACTATGGCTTCTCTATGTAATGATTCCTATGACTTGATGGGTTATCAAAACTATGGCTTCCCTTTGTATAGCTACATAATCTGTTTATACCGTAGTTTCCTGCATTGGATCCAATTTGTATAGTCTATTCATGTTCTTTTAGACCTAGGTGATTAGGAATACAGTGAAGAAGTGAATTTGATATCACAAATTATGAAATCTTTTGAAATCTAGACAGTGAAGAGGATGGTTAATTTATATCCCAAAGTTTTAGGAATTAAGTCAATTTAGTAGGAAATAAAACTTTTATCTTGCTGTTGGATTGTTTAGCTGCATTAGTTTTGTTGCCATTTCTATTAGTGTTATAATTAGCCATCTGTGTTTTCTTAATGTTCTTTTAAACAGTTGCATGCCCAGCCATTTTGCTAGTTTTTTTTTTTTTTTCTTTTTTCTTCTAAATTATTGATTTGGATTTGATTAAAACTCAAATTGGAAATCCATCAAACTTAAAAATGACTCATGATGAGCTTTTGGTGCCCTTCAATCAATATTTGTGTCTCTTTAATTTGGTTGGGTCAGTTGTGGATTAATTGGATCTGCAAGAATAAAGGAAAAGAACATAAGAGTGCCAAAGTCTTGGCTTTGGCAAGAACAGTCGGATGCTTAAGTTAGGGAAGTGAGTTTGAAAGTAATTAATGAGGACTTTTGATAAGTGGAATGAGTTATTGAGAAGTAATTGTAAATAAAAGAGTTGTGTGTATTAAATGAGAAGTAACTCTATTTATATTGGTTGTGTTTGCTCTGCGGAAGTGATAATGGTGTCATGTGTCCTTTTACCATTGGCTCAACAAGGAGGTTGATGCAATATGTCAATACATGCACTGACTCCTTATCAAACGGTGAGATAACTTATCACATCACAACCAACTGTATCACAAAGCTCTATGTAAGCTATGTCAAGTTGGCAAATAATGACCTATCATGTGTATTTTATATAGGTGTCGTCTTATGGCCTGATACCATGTCAGAGACATTAAATGAAGAAAGAGAATTAGTAGCCTTCCTCGACTATTTTCTGACTTGTCCATACTGCTTTGTGTGCCTTCTTGAGGCGAGCCATCATGGAAACTAGGCAATGATCTTTTTCTTTATCCCTGGACTTTGGACTAGTGAAGGTTTCCTATGGGCATAACTCTTATGTTGATCCGGGTAGACCTATGGACAATGAGACTTTCCTCACCTTTTGTCTTCTAGGACTAACTCACCATTTACATTACTCTGAGACTAGGCTTCTTGTTCCCTTTAATGGGCTTGGCCTGTCATTTTAGACTTATTAGACTTTACTATGGTCCCAGTGATATTTTTTCTCATCAATAGCCTCCTACTCTGCTGTGACTGCGAGCAAGGAAATAAACAATAGAGGAAGTAGACATTTTGCAAACCTTGCATTTTTATCTGATTTGGCGAGGATAACATTCGCCAGGTTAAATTCACATCTTGCGAATGAGCCTTTTGTTGAGCCCCTAGTCTAATTGTAATACCTTAGATGCATGCTACAGTAATTGAACATTATAGCTAGTTATCATATCGAAAATACTAATAGTACTAAAAAATTTCAGAGAATTAATAAAATATCTAATCTAAGTTAATTTTTCACAGATATTTGAATAATGAGATATTAAGATTAATTATAGTTAATTATATGAAAAAAGTATGGAAAGGTATTAAAGATGTGGGAAAATCAATATAATGGCAAAATCGTAAATAAGTAAAACTTCAAGGGCATTTTGAGAAACCCACTCTCCATGACCCATAATGACTCTGAAACTTATATGATGATAAACTACAGATAAAAATAAGTCATTTCAGTTCTCAATTTGAAATCTAATTCTCAACAGAATTGACAGAATTAATTACAAAAAGTTATGGGGTCAAAGTCTAATTAATGGAAAGCTTAAGGACTAAAATGCAATTTGCCAAATCTTCCAATTATAAAAGGAATACTTAGCCATTTTTTTTTTATCTTCTTCCTTTCTTAAGCTAGGCCGAACCATTCCTTAGCCATAACCCACCAATTTTAAGCAAATTTCTTAAGGAAAACTTGAAGAAAACCATAAAACAACCTTGATTCTTCCATTTCCATCCATTTTTCTCTCAGAAACTCAAAGTAAATCAAGAACAAACTCGAAGAAGATTTCGGCTTCATCATCAAACCAAGGTAACAAAGTGTTTTATTTGATTAAATAGATTAATTAGGTATGTTAGGTATTGAATTAGATGGGTTTAGTGCTTAATTGCATCAATTGATGCATTTGATGGAGAATCCCAAAAATTAGAAACCCTAATTGAAGTTGTTAGTTACCAAACCTTAAATTGATGATGTTTAATGTCTAATTAGCTTAGATTATGTTAATTAGATGTTAATGAAAGTTTATTTGGTGATTGATTTGGTGTAAAAAATGAAGATTTGAATGAATGTGCATTTTGTCTCATTTGAAGCTTAAGGTGGAAAATTAATTTTCCTAGCCAATTTGAAGTGTGAGGTGAGTTTAATATGTATCATTTAACATGTCCAAAATATTAAAATATTGATTGGAAACCTCTCTTGAAAACCACTTCTTAGCCGAATGCTTATGTACTATTCATCTTTTTGTATTTTGTGTGGTTTTCTTCTTGTTTCACATGCTTATTTGATCCTTTGAATAAGGTTATTTGTTGGATATCTAATGCCCATTGTAATGCCTACATTGTGAGTTATTTGTTGATTATTGGGGCAATGTCAATGTTGCACAAAAACCTAACCTAATGGCTTGTTCAATGTTGCACACCATGTGTTTGATGAAATACTTAGTTCATTTTTCATAGGCCTATCACTTGTTTTCTCCATAGGCCTACCATTTGAATGTCATTGTCGCCAGTGACATTGGCTAGCCAATTGTGCCAACCATTTGACTTATGATAACTATGTTGTATACCTATCCTTCATTGATTGATATACCTAATGTTAATCCATTTGCTTCTTTCATTGATCATAAGATATTGAATTACAGTGTTATTTGATTGATTAATAAGTCATTGTTTATTGATAAGCTATTTGCTACCTATTGATATCTATTGAATTATTCCATCCCTTTATTGGATATAATGTTGATTTGACAGAGCTTCCTCATCGACGGGGTAGCGAGTAAATACCGTCGACACTGTGCACATTGATTTTAGATGGAACCCTAGCTGGGAAGGGTTAACTGTCCTAGCCATAAGTGCCAGATCAGCCTTATATACATGATATGAGATTGATATGAGTTGTATGTGTTAATGGCCCAATATCTGTCTTATCTACATGATAAGAGTATTTTTGATCCGTTTATTATTTCGAACTATCGATTCTGTAATTATTTTTTCTCATTTTGTAATTCGGTGTGCAACCCTGACTGTTATTGATTATTTACCTATTTACTGTTGATTACCTAACCATTTTCCATTAAGTGATGCATATTAGATTCGCTGAGTATTTTATACTCATTCCTTTAGTTGTTTCCATTTTTCAGGTACAGAGTAGAAGATAAAGTCTAGTCCTTTGTTCCTCTATGGATTTCTGCAGTATCTATTTGACAGTATAAATATTTTAAACACTGTATTATATGTATATATTAGTTGCTCCATGGATTGTGTATTAATGGCATAGTTAGACTATATTAATGTATATATGCGGTATAATATAGAGGTTAAATATTAATATTACATGAGTATGATAATTACAGCCAATAGTAGAACATATTTCAGAAAGACAGATTATAGAGTAACAGAGCATGTAATTGAATATAGGATATGATATTGGGTTCTACAGGTGTTGATCGCCTCTGGCATCTCTTGCATCCTAGGTCCGTCATGTTCCAAAATGGGACGTGACAGAGGTGTCATCAGAGCATAGGTATATATGAATAGTAACTAGACACAATGTTAATAAACCTAAGTAAACCATAGAGCATAAGAATTCTTGTTTCGTCCTTTGTTGTATTCGTCAAGTATATAAATGTGTTTTGCGTATCTGTATCATTTTGAATTTGTTCTTTCTATTTTTTGTAGTGACAGAAATATCTAAGAGGCAGAGGGACAACATTACAGACGATAGAGACAGAGAGGATACCAAAGAGGCAGAGGTAGCCTCTAATGAGTCCCTAGTTAGAGAAATGACATAGGAACCTCCCCAATCCCGACGAAGGACAGATGAGACCAGAATGGGTGATGACCCTTGGAGAGTTGAGATAATGTAAGGGATGATGGATTTATGTTAGGAAATTCAGGAAATAAGGCAGGAGAGACAAATGTCGCCACCAGCACCAGCTGTAGTGCCACCTCCTGCTGCACCAGTTGTTGTACCAGCTGTTCCTACACTAGCTCTAGTACAACCAGTAGTTGTTCCTGGAGGGCCTATTGTTCAGGAGGGCCACTGACTTATAGATGAAGGGGAAGTGACTATGTTCAACTTTTTAAAACTTAATCTGCTTGAGTTTAGAGGTGTCAGGGGCTAGGAGCTTATTGATTTCATGGAGCAGATAGAGAAGGTAGTTAGGAGACTACCTTGTTTAGATGCCAAAGCAGTTGAGCTAGTGGGTTTATTACTGTAAGGGAAAGCCTGGACTTGATTTTCTAGACACATGGAGCCTAGATTATATGGTGATTATCCTCCCACCTGGGTAGAGTTCAGACAGGCTCCTATAGATGAGTTCTTAATAGAAAGGGTGAAGACTAGAAATCTGATTCAGTTTGAGCAATTGGAGTAGGGAAATAAGACTGTTGAAGAGTATGCTGATGAGTTTATAAAATTAAGTAGATATGCTACTCAGATTGCTCCTACAGAGGTAGATTTGATTAGCAATTTCAGGAGAGGACTACATGCCTCATTACATAATGCCCTGTTAGCTATTGAATTCATAGTTCTGACTATCATTATTGACAAGGCCAACCAGATGGAGGAAAAGTATAAGTCAGAAAGAGCTAAAAGAGAACAAAAGAGGAAGAGAGGACCTGGTACATAGAGCAGAAGAGAGGAGAGTAGCTCCCAACCGAGACAGACAAAGTTAGTGTCCAGATTTGATCAGAGACCTCCGTCAGGTAGCCAGAGGAAGAGGACTCAGATTAGGGGGCCTCCAGTGTAGTCAGCATCTACCTATTCTCAGGGTTCATCCAGACCCTCGACTTAGATGCCTATTGTACCTATCTGTAGTTTTTGTGGTAGAAGACACGGAGGGGAATGTCGTTGACAATATGGTGCCTGATTAAAATGTGGTCAACAGGGGCACTTTATAAAGAGTTGTCCAATGTGGAGGTGAGCAACAACCTTTGGCAATAGTGTCTCAGCCAACTGTATAAATGAGCCAAAATGTTACCAAAGAGGCTCCAAGTAGGGGCAGAGGTAGAGGTCAGGCACCAAGCAGTAGTTAGGCCCCAATAGGTAGAGGTCATGGGTGAATTTTTGCTGTGAATACCCAAGAGGCACAGAGAGTTGATAATGCAGTCACAGGTATGATTTTAATACATAATGAATTAGCAGAAGCATTATTTGATTCTAGAGCAACACACTCCTTTGACTCACCCATGTTTGCACCTAAGTTGAATAAAAAAAAAGGTAATTATTGGATATTCCATTAGAGATAACCACACCTATAGGGGAGAGTATAGAAGTGAAGTATTTTTACCTGGACTGTGTAAATGAAATTGATGATAATATTTTGCGTACCGATTTGATAGAACTGCCTGTGTTAGAACTTGATGTGATACTTGGTATGGATTGGCTAACAACACATCGAGCAGTTATTGACTATTATGAGAAAAAAATCAAATTCCAACCTGAGGGGAAAACAGAATTTGAATTCTAGGGTGACAAATGTGAATCTGGAATTATTCTTATTTCTGCTATCCGAGCTAGAAAGATGATAAGGAAGGGTTATGCAACATTCCTGGCTCATGTGGTTGATGTGCAGAAGACTTCAACAAGGATTGATAAGATACCTGTGGTCCGAGAATTCCCTGATGTCTTCCCTGATGATTTTTCAGGATTACCCCTAGAAAGGGAGATCGAGTTCGAGATTGAAGTGTATCCAGGCACCAATCCTATATCTATTACTCCATACAGAATGACACCTACAGAATTGAAAGAGTTAAAGGTGCAACTGTAGGAATTATTGGATAAAGGATTTATGAGACCGAGCAGTTCTCCGTTGGGTGCTCCAGTACTGTTTGTGAAAAAGAAGGATGGCTCACTGAGGATGTGTATAGATTATTGACAATTGAATAAAGTGACTGTGAAGAACAAATATCCTTTGCCACAGGTTGATGATCTATTTGATCAATTGCATTGTGCTAGTCACTTCTCAAAGATTGACTTGAGATCTGGGTATCATCAATTGAGAATTAAGAAGGAAGATGTGCCTAAGACTGCTTTCAGATCCCAGTATGGACAGTATGAGTTCTTGGTGTTGCCATTCGGGTTAACTAATGTACCGACTGCATTTATGGATATGATGAACAGGGTATTCAATCCATACTTGGATAAGTTTGTTATAGTATTCATTGATGACATACTTATCTATTCCAAGAGAGAGGAGGAGCACACAGAGCATTTAAGGATTGTATTGCAGACACTTGGGAACATCAGTTGTTTGCTAAACTGTTTAAATGTCAGTTATGGTTGACTGAAGTGTGTTTTCTTGGCCATGTTATCTGCAAGGATGGTATCAAGGTAGATCCTCAAAAGGTTGAAGCAGTTGCTAATTGGCCCTGACCTACCAATGTTTTTAAAATTCATAGTTTTCTTGGTATGGCCGGATATTACAAGCGATTTGTGAAGGATTTCTCCAAGATTGTTACTCCATTGACCAAGTTAACCAGGAAGCAGGAGAAATTTCTATGGACAGATGAATGTGAGAGTAGTTCTCAGACTTTAAAGTATTGTCTTACAAGTGCTCCAGTATTAGTTTTGCCAGCAGAAGATGATAAGTTTACAGTGTATTGTGATGCCTCCAGAGTTGGATTGGGATGTGTGCTAATGCAGAATAAGAGGGTGATTACTTATGCTTCTTGGCAATTAAAGAAATATGAAATGAATTATCCTACACATGATTTAGAGATGGCAACCATGATGTTTACACTGAAGATCTTGAGACATTATCTATATGGTGCTAAATGTGAGATATTTACGGATCATAAAAGTCTGTAGTATATTTTGCAACAGAAGGATTTGAATTTCCGGCAATGAAGATGGGTTGAATTACTAAAGGATTATGATTGTGAGATCCTTTATCATTCAGGTAAGGCAAATATGGTAGCAGATGCATTGAGCCCAAAATCAATGGGTAGCTTGGCTCACATTACAGTTGTCAGAAGGCCATTGATCCGTGAAATGAAGGAGATAGTTGATATGGGAATTGAGCTAGAGTTGGGATCCCAGGATCGAAACCAGGCTCTGATAGCCCATTTTTGGGTTAAGCCACTGTTGATTGATGATATTAAATGGCATAGGATATGGATCCATATCTTCTGAAGTTAAAAGAAGATGTTTAGAATGGGAAAGCTTCAGAGTTTACAGTTGAGGATAGAGTATTGAAATGTGGTAAATGGCTATGTGTGCTTGATATTGATGGACTACGGGATTAGATAATGAAAGAGGACCATTATTCTTCTTATAGTGTACATCTTGGAATTACAAAGATGTATCATGATCTGAGGGATGTCTATTGGTGGCCTAATATGAATAGGGATGTGGCTAAATTTATGTCCACATACTTAGCCTGTTAGTAGGTTAAGTTTGAGCATCAGAAGCCGTCTGGTTTGCTATAGGAGATAGAATTGCCAGAGTGGGAATGGGAGTAAGTCACTATGGATTTCGTGGTTGGGTTTTCGAGGACTTTACAAGGGTATGATTCCATATGGGTTATTGTTGATCGATTGATGAAATCAACCCATTTCCTTGAAGTGAAGATGAGTTATTCAGCAACCCAGTATGCACAATTATTTGTTGATAAGATTATTCGGCTTCACGGAGTGCCACTAGTGATAATATCTGATAGAGGTACACAATTCACTTCTCAGTTTTGGCAAAAATTTCAGGAGGCTTTAGGTACAACTTCGGTTCAATACAACATTTCATCCACAGACTGATGAACAGTCAGAGTAAACCATTCAGACATTGAAGGATATGCTATGACTATGTGTTCTGGATTTCAAGGGCAACTGGGATTAGTATCTGCCATTGATTGAGTTCTCCTACAATAACAACTACCATTCGTCTATTAGAATGGCTCTTTACGAGGCATTATATAATAGAAAATGTTGGTCTCTAGTATCTTGGGTGGAACCGGGTGAGAAACATTTGGAGGGCCCAGAGTTGATTAAAGAAACAATGGAAAAGGTACCAATTATCAAAGAGCGGATGAAGACAACCTTCGGTAGACAAAAGAGTTATGCAGACCTAAAGTGAAAGGATGTGCATTTTACAGTTGGTGATCATGTGTTCCTTAAGATTTCACCTATGAAAGGTCTTATGAGATTTGGGAAGAAGGGAAAACCGTTACCGAGATATGTGGGACCATTTGAGATATTAGAAAAGATCTGTAATGTTACTTATAGATTGACTCTTCCACCCAATTTAAGTCACGTGCATCCGGTATTACATCGCATGTATGTAACACCCTAGCTTAAAGGCTTAGAACCTAAGTTATAAAGGGCAAACTTAAGGTTTTCTTGGTTTACTTATATGTTATGTATGATGCATGATTTTGCTTAAATTGAATAAATATGCATGTTTTTGACAGTTTTACACATGTAAAAGTACATCAAAGGCTGTTAGGAAGAAATTGGAAGAAACTTGAAATTTTATGAACTGGGGGCAAAATAGTCATTTTACACCCCTTCGAGTTCTTATGGAATTATCACCATATTTAGAAGTAGAAAATGATTTAAGGGAATGTAAATGATGTTATTAGTTTATTTGAAGATTTGATGGAAAAATAAACCTAATTGAAAATTGTACCGGGTAAGCTCCTTAATTGAGGTGCCTGAGGTGCTTGAGGTACTTCGGTTGCAATAAGGGAATTATAGTCTTTTACTTTCAGATATGGAATTATACTATGTATGCAACCTTATGACATTAGTTTAGGCTTGATTAAATCTAGCCATTGGATCAAATGATGAAGAAATGGACAGTTGGATCAGTAGGTTGCAAATTTGCTATCATAAGCTAAAAGCATTGGATTTTTGCCATTGGTTTTTGATTTGGTGTGGCAAATCTATGTGTTAGCCACCAATGTTGACTTTGGATGGACAAATAGCATTAAAGTAAGCAAAATGGATGGTTGGATTGCTAGGTTTCACCAAAGTTACCATGAAACCTTAACCATTGGATCAAACCTTAGATATTTGAATAGATTTTTACCACCACTTCACCATT